>PVJH01010160.1:0-75154 GCA_004026705.1 Nesogale talazaci | reverse complement strand
TCAAGAGCCCTCATCCAGTTCCCACATACAAACGGGTTCTCAGACTCTGCGCTCAGCCATTGCAGGAGGCCAAGTGAAATGTGGGGGCTTTGCGGGAGCAGAACACACAGCCTTTGGCATGTGGTGAGCAGTTGTTATTACAATGTGTAATGTGCTCCTCGAGTGGAGGCTGGGGACACACACACACACACACACACACACGCTCTCCACTCACACAGTGCAGACAGTGGTACACATCCTGCCCCAAACCCACTGTGGTCGAGTTGGGTGGACTTGGTGGGATCTTCTGAGAGAGATCCTTGGAGCAGCTGGTGAATCGAAACCACAGCTTTTGTGGTACCCAGGCCAATACCTAACTCCTTCTGCCCGGCCCCACAACTATGTCTGCCCCTTTCATGCCTAATACAGTCAGTCCACAGGGGCTTTTCTATTCTGCATAAATAATCGTATCCTTACAAAATCTATCACGTCAAACATCTTGGGCTTTGGGAGAAAAGTCGGCTGTGACAAACATCGGAGATGTCCCTAGGGTAAAGTGACCAGACATCCCGCTTTTTAGCAATTTAACAACGTCCCCCAGTGTTTTAAAATTAAATATATTACAATACTATTTTTGCATTCTATGAAAATTTTTCTCGCTCCATATAGACCAAATTTTTAACCAAGAACCTCCCCTTCCCCCGGTCAATGGTGCCCCGCTTAAAATCTGGTCGCTTTACCCGAGGGAGCCGCCAGGCACAAAAGGGTGAACACATCCCACAGTCTGCACTCCCGGGCGGGGGTGGGCTGGACAGCCTCTAAAGCAGCAGTTCTCAGCCTGTGGGTTGTGACCCCTTTGGGAGTTGAGTGACCCTTTCACGGGGCTCACCTGATTCATAACAGTAGCAAAATGACAGTTATGAAGTCACAACGAAAATAATTTGATGGCTGGGACTCACCACGTGAGGAAATGCATGAAAGGGTCAGAAAGAAAGTTGAGAACCACTGCCCTAAAGTAAAAGACAGGCTGGAGCACACACACACACACACACTCCATCCAGTCTCAACATCTATGAAAAAGAAGCCATGTTTGAAGGCCTCCCTGGTTCTGAAGGTAGTACGTTGCATACTGCAGCCCTGGTGTGCTGGCACTGAGAAAGGTGTCTGTTTTCAGAGGAGCAAGCTGACACTGGAGAAAGCCAGGCTGGGCTGTGCGCTGTGCTAGGCGTGCTCGGCGTGGACAGGGATGCTGTATGGGGTCTCTTGGCCGCCTCACAAGGGGTTTGCACACAGACCCTGAGGTTTCTGGAGAAAGGCCAAACAACGTTCTGTGTCTCTGATGAAGACACAGCTCCTACTTCAGGCTGACCGCAGCCTCTGACGGGTAAGGAGGTGATAGATGTTCGCACTTTGGTTTTGAAGGCTCAGCTACGTCTGACTTACCCAGTCTTCACAGGGTGCCATCAGCTGCAGTAAATGCCTCCCTCCTTGACTACAGGCTGGTAGGGGATGTTTACCAAGCTAGACAGCTCGTCTTTTAGAGCCTCGTCTAGACTGAGCTCCTGGCCAGAGGACACCAATCGATGGAGACCAGAGCTGCCCATCAGGAACTGGGTACTATCAAATCTACCAAGACATAAGGTCAGGCTGGGCACGAGCACCTTACAAAGTTCGAGAGTCATCATCTGATATGGCAACGCCCGCCCTACACGTATCCCAAGAGGAATGAAAACATACGTCCACATAAAGACGTGTCGTCAGAATTCCCTGCCAGCATCGTTCAAAATAGAAAAAGAGAGAGCAATCATGCAAATAGACATCAACTGGTAAATAATATAGAAAAATATAGCCCAGTAATGAGAGCGGTAATATGGGGGGGGTTGTGAAGGGAAGGTGGAGTAAAAAGAGGGTACCGATTATAAGGATCTACATAGAACCTCCTCCCTGGGGTACAGACAACAGGGAAACAGGTGAAGGGAGACATCGGACAGTGTATAATATGTCAATATAATAATTTATAAACTATCAAGAATTCATGAGAGAGGGGAAGCAGGAAGGGAGGGGGAAAATGAGGAGCTAATACCAAGGGCTTAAGTTGAAAGAAATGTTTTGAGAATGATGATGGTAACAAATGTACAAATATGCTTTATATACAATGTATGGATTGTGATGAGTTGAATGGGCCCCCAATAAAATGATTTTTTTTTGTTTTTTGTGGGGGCATTACTGCCCTCTGGTGGTGGGAGTAGGAGGCCCAGCCTTTGCTCCTGTAGAGCCGCTGCTGGAATTGAACCTCCATCCCAGTGGGCCATAGTCCTGCGCACAGCCACTATTGCCACCGGGGCTCAGCCCAAAATAATTAAAAAAAAAAAAAAAGAAAGAAAAATATAGGGCTGAGCCCCGGTGGTGTAGTGGATGTATGCGGGACTGCGGCCCACAGGGTTGGTGGTTCAAATCCAGCAGCAGCTCTCCAGGAACAAGACTGGGCAGTGATGCCCACACACAAAAAAAGAACTACTTAAAAAAAAAAAGAAAGAAAAATATGGCATATCTATATGTGGGGTGCGGTTAGGCAATAGAAAGAAACAAAGTACTTATTATCCATGCTACAGCACGCAAACCCTCATCAGCACCAAAGCGAGGGCAGACAGACACAAAAGCACAAAAAGCCACATTCTGAAAGATCCAATTCTATGGCATTTCCAGAAAGGGCAAATCTGCTGAGACCGGAAATGCATCTGGAGCCCTGGGGTCGGGTAGTGTGGCAGTGAGATTTTATGTCCACTTGCATCTGTGTGGAAGTGTAGGGGCAGAGTCCAACTTACTGACCGGGTCACAGCCTGGTGATGCTACCCCCCTGGGGGTGCCACCTTTTCATAAGAGAGACTGGGAACTTCTCTTCCTCCCCTGCCCTTCACCTTCATTTTGCTGGGGCTCTGACTGCTATGGGCTGCTGGCCCTGGGAGCCAACCTCCGAGCCATGGTGTCCCACTGGCCTTGGATCCGTGCCACTGCATCCGGCGGCCTGTGACCTTCTGTATCCCACTTCCTCTGTGTCGTCAGCCGTTGGCTCAATGAGTGTGGAGAGGGCTCTGGCTGGCATCAGGCCATGTACTTAAATGGGACTGGGCTGGGTTGATTTCTCAGTATCAAATTACTTCATGAGATCAACATCCTTCTACGTTTACAAGCATCTCTGGTTTTGTTTCTGTAGACAACCCAGCCTGACATCAGTGGGAACGAGGAGCCACTGCAAAGAGCAACCAGGGGCCTTTTGGAGGTGATGAAAATGTTCTAAAATCAATTGTAGTGATGGCTATTGTGACAGTCATGTGCTCATGTTAATTTTATGATTGAAGTGTGGGGGGTGGAGTCTAATCTGTTAATCTGGAGATAGCCATTGAGTAGCCAATGAGGCTCTGTGTGAGCATGGCTTTCTCCTGAGACTTCTGGGAAGTCTCACAATATTTCCCTCGTGAAGATGAGAAGCCATCTTCCCCAGTTGTAGGGAGTTAGTCTCAGAGACGATAAATCACGGACAAGACAAGATGGCAGCGTCCGAGAAGCTGGAGGAGCCGGAGGAGAGACCACACGGCTTTGCCCTGATGGAGCCAGACTTCTGAAGCTGGAGCAGCATGCTGTTGATGGACCCTGTGCCCTGGAAGCGAGGAGCCATGGGGGGACCCCTGCCAGCACCGGGATTCTGCATCCACTGGCCTGTGACTTCGTGAGTCAGAAGGAGACTTTATAGACTGATTTGGGACATATGGGCTAATCGGACTTATGACTTTGTACTGAACTGGGTTCAATGTCCTGTTCCTCTTGTATATAAATCTTTTCCCTATATCTATATGCGTATCTTTGAAATTTGTTCCTCTAGTCTACCCGGACTAACACAGCTATATAATAAAATGGTTGAATTACACACTTAAAATGAGTACATTTTATAGTATGTCCATGACAATCACATGGTAAGTTAAACATACATGTGCACCTACCACGTAATCCAGTTATCCCACTCCTATTTATTTGAGGAAAAATAAGTCAATACTCATGTGAACATTTAGACATGAATGGCCAGAGCATCTGTAAATACAAGTCTATCGGGAAGTGTATGAATAAGCAATTTGTTATATCCTGTAATGAAATCTTTTGACGCAGGCAGCAACGTGGACACATCTCTAAATGTTTCTTGAGTGCCGTCAGGTTGGTCCCAAGCCATAGTGGCCCCCCAGCCAGCCAGCTGGAGCACTCCTGCCCGACACCATTCTCACGATCAGGCTCCGCTCGAGCCTGTTGCTGCAGTCTCTGGTGCCAGGCCATCTCATTGCTCGTCTTCTTTGTCCCGGACCCTCCCTCCATTTTACCAAGCAGGCTGTCCTGCTCTGAGGCCTGGCCTCTCCCTAAAACACGTCCGAAGTCAGTAAGAGGAAGTCTCACCATCCTTGCTTCTAAGGAACATCCTAGTTGTATTTCCAAGACAGCTTGTTCTTCTGGTGGCCCATGCTATGTTTGATTCTTTCCCAATACCCTAATTCAAAGGCGTCCATTCTTCTTTGGCCCCGCTTACCCGCCGTTTAGCTTTTGTATAACCAACATAAATAATTACACAGAGAAAAAAAATAGTACATAGTCGATGACTGGAACTGCTAACTGGTCTACAGTGCCAGATAGCTATCAGTGGTTGCTTGGAGATGAAGTGATTGGGAGGTGCCCATCTTTGGCTGAGTGGACCCTCTCATGCATAGACAGGGGAAAGGAGAGCTCAGTGTTTCAAGATGGCTCTTCCTGTCCCAAGGCTCCACCATGGGCTGTGCTCGCAAGATCCAGAGGCTGCCGTCAGGAAACAGCGCTTGTGGCCATCAGCGTGAACTTGCTGAATGGTCTCCCACAGCTGGCCCAGAGCGCGCTGATGGTAGATAACTCCTGCTCATTGCTGTGATACTTTACGTGAAACCCAGGGTGCACGTCATACCTGCCATCCCTTAGCAAAGCCTGTAGCTGCTCAGTGTGATTCTGACTCAGAAAGAGAACCAGGCCCTTGAGGAAGGGCCCCTGGTTCTGCAGGGGGTGGGGGCTGCTTCAGATGAACCCTGATGAGTCAGGTGACCTCCCGCATTGGGCTGCCCAACTGTCGCTCGCACCCTTGGCACAGAGAGAGAGGTGCATTCCTGGCTGCAAACCAAGCCCAAACCAGGAAAGCCCACTGCCCTCCAGTTAATTCAGAGTCCCATGGAGATCTGCCCAGAGGTTTTCCAAGGCGGTCCATGACTACGGGCCCCTACTCTGGAGGGGCTGTGGTGCTGAATCTATGCCCCTGGGTCTAAGAATTGACACATTAGAATGGTGGTGCTGGCAAAAAATATTGAATATACTGTGGTCTTCCTGGATTAAGTACAGCCAGAATGGCCCTTAGGATGAAGGATGGCAAGGCTTTAGCTCATGTGCATTGGACATGTTTTCAGTAGGGACTTGTCCCTGGAGAAGGACATCATGCCTGGTTCAAGGGCAGTGAGAGGAAGACCTTTGCCCAGATGAATGGACAGTCCTGAGCTCAAACATAACCATGCGGACTGCACAGGAGCAGGTGGCATTTCCTTCTTGTCCAGAGGTTCTCCCAGTTGGAGGTGGCTTGACACCTGGCAATACATGTTCGCAGAAGCAGACTGCCTCTTTTCCCCAGTGGCTATGGGTTTGAGCCACCCACCTTTCAGCCAGCACTTTAACGGCTGTGTTAGCAGGATCCCCTCCCTGGTGACATCCTGATTAAATGAAGACCTCGTTACTGGAGGGTCCCAATCCCCACTGCTCAGACACCGCTGCTGCTTAGACAAAGCCAGGAAGCAGACAGGTCCCTGAAGGGCCTCTTTTGGAACTATCCCCCATCATCCAGTGTGGCAGTCCCCTAACCTGGTGTCAATTTGAGGATCAAGAGGGTAGGGGTGGAGTCGAGCCTGTCAGTCTGGAGAGAGCCAATGAGAGCTCTGTGTGGGGATGGCTTTCACTGAGAATTCTGGGAAATCTGACGGTACTTACCCCTTGGAGATGAGAGACTCACTCCTCAGTCCCTTGAAGATGCTCTGTTGGCAAGACACAGGCTGACTCCCTGTGAGACATCCCAGAGAAGCCACACGGGTTTACCCTGATGGACCCAGACCTCTGAAGCCAGAAAAGCCACGCAGATTCCTGTCAGTGCCGAGATGCTTAAGAAGCCAGAGAAAGGCTGAGCCCCGGTGGCGTAGTGGTTGTGCGCGGGACTGCGGCCCACTGGGATGGAGGTTCAATTCCAGCTCCACAGAGCAAAGGCTGGGCCTCCTACTCCCACCACCACAGGGCAGTGATGCAAAAAAAAAAAAAAAAAGGAAGCCACAGAGAGGCCCCTGCCAGCACTGAAATGATTAGAACGCCACTGGACACACAAGACTTTGCACCCACTGGCCTGTGGTTGTCCTGGTGTCATGGCATGTGCTTCATGAGTCTGAAGAGGTCTTTATAGATTGGTATTGGGCATATGGTTTAATATTGGACTTATAACCTTGGATTGAACTGGGTTAGGTTGCTTTCTCAATGTTCCCTTCCTCTTGCATATAAAAACTTCTTATATACATGAGGGTTTATGAATTTGTGTTGGTCTACCCAGACGAACACACCCAAGGATAGCGGACTGTGAATGCTGCTTCCTCAATGACAGAAGAAAACTGTGCTCCGAGAGATCTACTGCTGGCAGATGCAGAGACGGAAGCTTTCCACTGGCTAACTTTGTTACAGTTGATCTGAGTTACTGTCAGCTTGGTGGCAGTTCCTGGGAAGCCAGGGAGACACCGGGGTCTGTGCCATGTGGAGGCCTCTGAAGTAACCGAGCACACAGGGCAGAGGTGAGGCAGGCAGGAAAGCAGACTTGCCTCTCCTGCCACAGCTGTACCCACCACTGAGGGCTCGGCCCCGCCCGTCACAGCCAGGTTCTCAGAAGACAGCCAAATAGGGCGGCCCCATCTGAGTCATGACATTTAGCCAACAGTGAATGGTTTGAGCTAGAGAGAAATCAGCAACGAAATCACTCTACGGGTTTCCTGCTCCTTCCAGGCAAGTTGCACCACCTGTCCTTCAGAGAACATCGGGCCCGGGACTCAGGCACCCAGGACTGAGCACTGTGGGAACTCCCCTGGGAGGAAGCCGGGTCACTTAGAAAGCACACTGGGGGCCGAGCTCAACAAGGAGTGCGGGGATGCTTCATTTGCCGAGGTCCCGGGGCAGAACTTTTTTTTTTTCAATATATACATGTCTGTGGACTAGCTCTGCTTAAGAGAAGTCACACGGCAAATCCTCAAGGGAAGAATCCTAGGAAGGATTTCCAAGTACATTTTATTTCTGTTTCCTTAATATCAGCAATGATACAGGAGTAATTCAGGCAAGTAAATCCCCTTAAATACATCAGAGCGAAAACTCATGGAGCCAAGCACGTCCCGGGCTCTAACAAAGGACAGGAAAACCGAGAGGAGAGCTAGCAGCATCCAATTAAAGTGCCTCTCAGGAGTTCCCCCGCCTGGGTCACAGTGCACTGCTGACCTCAGCTCAGGCGTCCATTCCTTCCCAAGGGTGAGAGGCAAACAATTCAGGTGTGTCGTCACTTTAAATAACGTTCTAGAGAGAGCACAAGGTTCACTGGAGCTGCATGACACGGGTTTTTCCTGATAGCCTGTGAGGCAGCCGCACCCAGTCCAAACATCCTCCCACCGTGCGTCCACCATGCGAAGTCCGTCACTCTGTCCCACGCACCAGGGTAGACCGAGGCGTGGAGGCAGCAGGTATTGGAAAGGGGCCTTACACTCCCCCACCCCGCTTCCTCCAGTGACAGGGACCACCCACTCTTCTCCCCAAAGCTGGACTACAGCCAGAACCCAGGTCACCCCCTGCTGAGGGCGGCCCGCTGCTTGGACAAGGCGAGCTTCCCCGGCGCAGTCCTGCGGGCACTTCACCCAGTCACAACCCCCAACTCGACAGCAGAAATCCAGGTCCGCCCAAGGCCAGATGGGAGCCTGGCTGGGCTCTGAGGGCCCGAGTGTGGGCTCTATCAATTTCTGGGGGTTGACTGCAGAGTCATTGGCACAGGGCACTTTGCCCAGAGAACTGGTGGCCGATGGCAACGGGGCTCATGGGATGGGGGCTCCTGGGCCCATGAAACCCCGACAAGCGGCCCTGTTCTGGGTTGACTCCAGTCTCCATCTGTCCCGGAGGGGGTCAGGGACACGGTCCTCTCAGCCTGCACCAGAGTCCCCGCCTCCCCCACACTTACAACATCGTCTCACAAATCGGAACCAGCACCACTGCACCACCTGGGCAAGGGGCAACACTAGAGCAAGGGCGCAAGGAGCCGGGAGTCCCTCCTGGTGTGGGGGCGACCCACCGGTCCCTACAGCGCCCGGGCAGTCGGCCTCCACGCAAACACACCGGGACTGGCGTCTGAGGCTCCGCAAACATAAAAGGAGGAAGCTGAAGGGCAAAAGACACAGCCATGGCCTTCCCGGAAAGATGCAATCTGGGGACACCCAACGGCCCCAAGGCCACGCTCTCTGCAGGTACGCCAGGGCCGGGGAGGGGGGTCTGTCGATTCCCTCCGAGGTTCCAGCCAGACATGCTGCGGGGCTGGGAGCCCCAGAGCCAGCCCAAGAATCTCCATGAGGGCCTGAGGAGAGAGGGGCTGCGGTGTCCACTCCTGGCACCATGCTGTCCATCGCCATGAGCGCCTCCTGCGGGGCAGGAGGCCCAGATCTCCCGGGACAGCAGGCGGGCGGGCGGGGGGACAACTAGCGCGTGAGGGCTCGGAACAGTACAAGACGGTGGGGGCGCTCGCCTGGGGGGTGGCGCCTCGGCAGGTGCTGCATGTGCCCTGGGAGGCCACGCGGCACGCAGGGGCCAGCTCCACCTCCTCCGTGCGGCCTCCGGTTCGGCCGCGGGCCCCTATCTGCTGGGCTGCAGGTACTGGTGCGTGAACATGTTCAGCTCGCTGTCCAACCAGCCCGCTTTATTCCTGCAAAGAAACAGCGGCTCTGAGCAGGAGCTGGGCCCTGGAAGGACGCCCCGGTGCCAGACCTGGCACCAAGGGGACGCAGCAGGACACCCCCCACCCCAACAGAGGTTACAGGCCATCCTAAGGTCTTGTGTCTGGTGCGGGATGGAGCAGACAGGTCCTGCTTCCTGCTTGTCGAGCCCGCGCTGCCCCCTCCAGCCCCCACAATCCTCCAGCTCCATGGCTGGCCAAGTCCCTTTGGATTTCCCAGGGTACAGTAAGCTATGTGGCCCTGAAGGAGGGAGGAAGGGGAAACGGCTGCTCACGGGGTAGAGGTGGGAAGTGTGGAAAGGGCGCCAGCAAGGCAAAGTCCCCTTGTCTGGTGAGGGTACTAGACTGGTACCCTTTGAGGTGCTGCTCCAAGCCTCCAACACCCACAGGCTGAGGACCGGAAATACAGGTTGACGGTGTCTGGCTGTGGACTTTCACAGGCACTATGGGCAGTCAAGTCATGGAGGAGGGCAAGCACAGGGAGCGTGAGGGGCAGCATATGTGCCCAGGGCCCGACTCCTTGGGCGAGTCTCCCTGCCCAGTGAGAGTGCAGTTCCTGGGGAACGGGGATACACCCCCTGGGAGGTGACGGGAGACCCTGGTCTGCCAGGCAGTGGAGTGGTGCCGAGCTTCGCTGTGGTGCCAGAGTGGGTCTGCTGGGGACCCCCAGTGACAGGGAAGGATCGTCAGCTCCCTGGGCCCGCCCACCCCTCGTTTGATCACTTGCTCTAAGATTCAGACCAGGTGACCTCACCTCTCTACCATTTGTAAAACAGGTATTGTGCCGCTCCCCTCGTGGGACGAGGCTGCAGAGAGCCAGGAGCGTCACAGCTTGAGAGGAGGAGCTGTGGGCCAGGAGGTCAGGGCCCCGGGCTCCTCTCTGTCCCGGTCCCCTGGGCTCAAGCACCTGCTGGCGGTGACCAGCGTCTTCTCGAGCACCCATCACACCGCGATCATGATGGTGCTAACCACTTGAGAGATGGCAGCCCGGCCTCGCAGGCAGAGAGGCCCAGCATACCTGAGCAGCTTCGCTTTGCTCTGAAGGGAATCGAGGATTTCAATTTTCTTGTTCATGGCGGCAATTTCCTGCTCCAGGTTCTCCCGGGTGATGTCGACTTGCTGGCACAGATGTGCAAAAGTTCCAGACAGCTCCCTGCAGGGCAGAGGTGGGAGAAAGCAGGCCATGTCGAAGTGAGTGCCGGCTCAGGCCAGCATGCCCTCTCTGGGCCCCCTGTCCCGCAGCAGGCTCTGAAGACACAGGCAGTCCCTGCACTGAGGGGAGGACCCAGCACTCTCAGATCTCAGCTCTGCTAACAGGCGGACCGCACAGCAGCTGCGCCTGCAGTCTCCTCTCCTCCCAGGGCTGCAGGGGTCAATGCCCAGCCAAGAGCCAGCACAAGGAGCACAAGTGGTTCCCTTCACCCCTCACCCTCCACCAACAGCTATAGGTCCGCATGACCCAAGAGCTGCCACAAAACGAGACCCACAGCACCAGCTCTAAAGGCAGCCTCTAAATAAGAGAGTGGCAACATCTCTATCTTCCCACTTCTCCCTCCCTTGGGGGAGCAGAGGCCCACTTGGTCCCAGGAGGGATACAGGTGGACTGAGAAGACCCCACACCTTACCCAGCCTCAAATCTGGGCAGCAGAGCTGCAAAAGACTCTGGGGATGGGGGGTGGGAGGGCACAGCTGGCCGCTCAGGATGACGGGGCAGCCCCCGGGACTCCGGGTGCTGGGTGCACTCACTGCTGGACTTGGTGGCTGCAGTTGGAGCCGGTGTAGCTGATGATAAGCTGCAGCTTCTCGCTGGCGTACTCCACAAACTGGCGCTTGAAGGCCCGCTCCTTGGCCTTGGTGGTCCAGGTCAGACGCTCGTAGACATAGAGGAGACCATAGAGCCCAAAGGACAGGGCAATGAGCCGCCAGCCCACCGCCTTCCACACCTGTGGGGCAGCACAGGGGTCAGCACCCACCCCCAGCCCCGCCGCGGCCCCGCCTCGCCGGGCTCCCACCATCAGGGGCTGGCCAGGAGCCTCAGGCTTCCCAGATGGCTCCTTAGAACCCACCAAGGGCAGAGGAGCAAGGTCGGTCGTCTCTAGCCCGGAACTAGTGTGGGAAAAGCCCACACTGGCTACAGGGCGGCCTATGTAAGGTGGTAAGTCAGGCGCAGGCCGAGGTCGGGGACAGGCAGTTTGGATGACGGAAACGTGGTCACCGATCCGCAGCAGAGCGCTTCTTTGGGTCTGGTTTGTCACACATGTATCCAGAGAGCCCGCTGGAAAGCACTGCCATCCTGGCTGAGAAAATCTAGCCCCCCCCACCCCACCCTCCACCTCCCACCAGTGCTCTCTGCCTGTTTCACAGGGCCGGGTGGTAAAAGGAGCCTCTGCAGGCCACAGCACCACCCAGGGCAACCACCTCCACCTGGTCACAGTGCAGAAGGATCAGCATGTGTGATCTGCAATCCCTCGCGCTGGGAACTCAATCCCACTGCCGCTCCAGAAGGCCCCCTCTCTCCCCCGACATACACCCACACACCATGGAGGTGAGTGCCCAGCATGGAGAGGGCAGCTTGCTGATGGAAAGGCGGGCACTGGAAAGACAAGGGTTTGAGCCTTGCCCCCACACTTCGTCTTCCATCTGTTAGTCGAGCCCTCCCTTTCTTCCATTCCCAACAGCTCCCCTCCCCCGCCCCCCCGCCATGCCCCTCTCTCCGATTCCTTGGGTCACTTCCTATCACAGCCCCCTGCCCCATGTGGGAAAGGCCAAGGGCTTGGAGTCAGATGGCACTCCAGGTCTAATCCTGGTCCATCCCTTATCCTAGAACCTCGCCTCGGGAGACAGAGCAGTGGTGCTCTCTGGAGGCGGAGCTAATCTTGGGAGAAGGCACCCACACCCTGAGGGCTAGGGCTGCACAGGGCTCCAGGGTCCAGAGAAGACTCTCAGAGGACAGTGCTGGCCAACACAGGGACACGATAACGCCCCCCCCTCCCCCCAACCCCCGGCAAGGCTGTCACTGACCACTCCTCCCACAACGAGAATGCCCATGGAGGTCCGGGAGGTCAGGGAGGCCAGGCCGGTCACCATGGAGACCATGAGCTCTTCTTGGGTGAGTGAGCCCTGTGGCAGTGGGGGCATGCTGGGGTTGGCTGGTGTCAGAGGGACGGGACGCTGCACCTGGAGAGAGAGGGGACAAAGGGGAGAGGAGGATGAGGGGAGTCTCTCATTCTCTAGGGGAGCTGACAGGGACACTGCTTGGTGTGTGTCAATTTCCCAAAGGTAAAAAGCTCCCCATCAGTCAAGGACTTTTGCTTCTAACATGCCTTTGAGTGCAACCCTTCAGGACAGGTTCCGAGAATTCAGGAACAACTGTGGTTCAAAGACACTTCTGAAATTACAATTTAAAAGGGCGATGTGGGGCTGAGCCCCGGTGGCGTAGTGGTTGTGCGCGGGACTGCGGCCCACTGGGACGGAGGTTCAATTCCAGCAGTGGGGCTGGGTCTCCTACTCCCACCACTGGAGAGCAGTGATGCCCACAAAAAAAAAAAAAAGGGTGATGTGGAGGTGGACGAAGCACCCCGGCGGTGCAATGGTTAAGTGCTTGGCTGCCAACATGAGCAGGGGCTTGCTGGAGCCCCCAGTGCCCAGGAGACAAGCCCTGGTACTGTGCCTGCCCCACGCCCAGGGGCAGCTCTGCTGTCCTATGAGCAGGCGTCGGCTTGATCGCATACAACCACGTGGAGGCGAATAACTTTAAAATGACCCATCTCTGTTTTAGAATTACATCAATATTTTCCTGTGTCCTAGGAAGAATATGGCCCACCTGTGTAATTTCACACACAGAACTGCTCAGAGAAAGATTATGTTTATCTGGGGCCAGGGACATGCTTCCTGGCTGCCCACGCTGCCCCTCGGGCCCCTGACCTCTTCGGAGTGGCCCTGTCCCGAGATGGCCTGCCCTCCTTGCCTGGTCGCTGTAGCCCATCAAGGCCCGGCGGCTGTTCTTGGGGCCAAGGAACCGATTCACAAGCATGGTCCAGCCAAGCGAGAAGTGGAACTCAATGTCCTCCTGAAAGTCGGCGCACAGCTTGTCGCAGTTCAGGTCGTAGCTGAGGGAGAAGCACTGGCGAGGGACCAGCATCTCCACCTGGCTCCCCAGCGACCCGGGCAGGAGGGGCTTCAGGCCGTCTGCAGAGGCAGAAATGGCAGGGGACACATCAGCTTGGGGCCCAGCACCACACCTGTGCCCCACCTCGGGCGCCAGGGCCCAGTCAGCTGCTGTTAGAGACTGAACAGCTCAGCACAGGCCCCCCCGCCCAGGACAAGTGGCTGCAGGACGGAAGGAAGGACGGACAGGCAGGGCAAGGCGCCATGCCTACCAAGCATTTACACTTCCCTGGGCTTAAGACGGGCAAGATTCTCAGCCTGACATGTGAGAATACAAGATCGCTCCCAGCAGCTCGTTCACTGCAAACGATGCCACACAGGTGGTTCTTTAGCTTGCTTGGCCTGCATCTCCTCTCAGGGCACCCCCCCCCCTCCCCGACCCCGCCGTCCATCCCTCCCCTGCCCCTTCCCCACCCCCCACCCCCCCACCAGCTGCACTGACCGATCATTTCCTGCTGCATGGTTTGCAGGGAGCTGGTGATGGCCGTGGAGCAACGGTCTGACATGTTACGGCCCAGGCCCTCCTCGATGTGGCGGTGCAGCTCCTGCCAGCAGAGGGGCGAGGTGAGGAGAAGGAGCCAAAGTATGAGGACATGGACCAGCTGCCAACAGGCATGGTCTGCAAGGCGAGCCCACCCAAGGGCAGAGAATACAGGCAGCGGGGTCCTAAAAGCGCAGCTCTGAGCAGCCACCTCAGGTGCAACTCTTGGTCCCCGTGCAGGAAGGACCGTGATGACAGGCACAGGAATGCGATGGGGCCTATGGACTCAGAAGCCAGTGTCTGACCCTGAAACAAGAAGAACTGCCTGGCGCCTGCCTACTACCATCTGCTCTGAAGAGGTTCACATTAGAGAGTCTGGGGAGAGTGGGGGAAGAGCGTGGAACACAATGGTCAGAGAGAGCCTGGGGCACGCCCGAGACTAGAGGCCCTCGTCCATCTCAAGTGCAGAAGTGAACTTGTCCCCCAAATTAAAGTCACCAATCGTTAAAGATCAAAGGGGCAGCCTTTCCCAAGGTCAAAGTTCAGAGGGTTGGGATGGAGGGACAGACACAGGAAGCGGGAGGACGGGGCGGAGGCATGCGACAGACAGATGTGAAGGGCTGCCAGGAGTGAGTTGAAATGAAACGCGCCTGACGGCTGTACGCAGCACCAACTCACATTCTTATAAACCTTGAGCACCACGGGGGACGGGTGGAAGTCCATCTGGTAGTCATCCACCAGCACAGAAAGGCGCCGGATCTCCTCGGCCATCGCCGTCGACACCTGCAGCACAAGGAGGAGCAGCAGGAGCACTCAGGAGGAAAGTGGGAACTTTCTGAAGTCCCTGGGAGGCCCAGTCAATCCCCCTCTAGCAAGGGGCTTCCTCGGTTGACCCCTGGATCTGAAGCTTTTTGAGGCAGAAAGGACACAGGCTAGTCAAATGCCTTGGTACAGATGGAGGAGGCCCAGGGAAGGGCAGACTTGCCCAGGGTGACATAATGGGGTGAGCTGACCCAGGGGGAGGCTCCACAGGTCTGAGCCAGGGCCAAAACGGCTCTAGGGAGGGTGTCTGCGTGGGCCTTGCCTCCTGTCGCTCACCTGCCTTTCTACTTCCTCTGTGATCTGCTTGATTCGTAGTTTGTAGTCTTGAGCCAAGAGCTCCAGCTGTTTGTCAATAAACCGCAGGCGGTCTTGCCGCTCCTCCCGCATGTCCAGGCAGTAAACCCTGGGAGCAAAAGGCTAGTGAGATCGTCAGGGCACCGGGGGAGCGGGAGAGGGGCCCGCGCACACGCCTGGGCCCCGACACAGTGATTGCAGCAGAGTCCACCCTCGGGCTCCTCTGAGGAAGGACACGACTGCTCGCCCCAGGACATGGGGTGGTGGTCACGGCAGAGGACAGGCAGCTCTCAGGGGTTCAGAAGGAACTTGGCCATGGAGCCCAGGATGAAACACTCTCACTAGTCATCAGGGAATTGCAACTGGGGTGGTACACTCTCTACCCGGCTGCCCAGCAAACACGACGAAGTCTGAGGTCCTGGTGAGGGTGTGGGGGAGGGGGGCTCCTGCATGTGCTGCTGGTGGGACTGAGGGGGCACAGCTGGGCTGGAGAGCAGGGGTGAAAAACTGAACCGCAGATAGCCTGAGATGGAACAGTCCCACCGCCGGGAGTCAATCCTAGAAAGACTCCCACACACGTGGCAAGGCCACCCGTGGACAGAGGTGCACTGCAAGACACGACCAAGCGCCACCACAACCAGGGAAGCCCAGACACCCAGCCAAATGGACTGTGCTGGAGTAGTTAAAGGGGTGGGGCCCTGGCGGAGCAAGGAGCAAGGTTTGGGCTGCTAAAAGAAAGGCTGGCCGGCAGCTCTAAGCCCCCACTGACCCTGCAGGGGAAGAGCTGCCGTCTATCCTGCAGAGCTGCTGGCGCTGTTAGGTGCCCCGGAGCCGGTTCTGACTGGCAGCTCCTCTGCTGCCAACAGAACAGAACATTGCCCTGCCCTGGGCTCCCACACAAGCACTGCGTCCGGGTCACTGTTGTAGCCGCTGGATTCGCCGGTCCATCTCCTTGAGGGTCTTCTTCTCCCTCTGCTCCGCTCCTCAGCTAAGCGCGACGTCCTTCTCCAGGACTGGCCTCACAGGAGAGCACAACCAACACGGGAGGCCGCGTGTCGCCATCCTCACTTCCAAGGAACCGTCTGGCTGCCCTTCAGGTCAGGTCTCCTCCTCCTTCCGGCACCATCACTGCGCCGCCCCAACACCCGCAGTCTCATCAGGCTTCCCTGTTCACCACCCAGCTTTCACATGCACATGCCACGACTGCAAACACTAAGGTCTGCGTCAGTCGTCAAAGTGACCGTTGTGATTCAAGCTAGAATGAAGCCAGTCCTTGGCTGCAGAAGTATCTGCCCGGTACATCTTTACGAAGGGGCTTCAAAATATTCATGGAAAAATATCATTTTAACTCCACCTTGTCTCAGAAAGTTTAGAGCTCCCTCCTGTGTGCTTCAGGCCAACGAGGTTGTGAAACCTGTGGCCCAGTCTCCTTCCAATCCTGATCCCACGATCTTCCTTGAGTCCAGCCTCCAGGGTGATTTGCTCAGCAAATAGAGGGAGTATATATGCCCACAGGATACAACCCTGACGCACACCTTTCCTGATGGGAAGTGCTTCCCTGCTCTGTGTGAACAATGCCTCTGTATCTGTGTACAGGGCCCACGTCAGCACAATGAAGTATTCTGGAATTCCGATTCTTGGCAATGGCAACCAGAATTTGCTATGATCCACACAGTTATAAAGGCAATAAAACATAGGTAAAAATCTTTCTGGTATGTTCTGTTTTCAGCCAAGATCCATCGGGTATCCCTTATTCCATGTCCTCTTCTGAATCCAGCTTGAATTTCTGGAAGGTCCCTATTGATATGCTGCTGTCTAAAGAAATGGCACAAAGAAGCCTCTCTTCCAGGTGGTTAACGAGGCAGCTGTCTCTCGAGTGCTGTTCCTAAGGTTTTCGTTGGCCAATACTCGCAGGTCCCTCTCCCTTGTCCATCTTAGTCTAGAAACTCTAACTCTGCCTACCAGGAGTGACACCCTGCTGGTATTTAAAGGACCTGGCACAGTTTGTCGCATCCCTGCAACATAGACGCCATCACAGTACAGAAACTGCTCGGTGACTGTGAGACTCTAGGGGCAGCTCCACTCAGAGCTATACGGCTATCCTGGGTCAGAATCAAGCTGTCAGCACACAACACCTACTGCAGTCACAACTCAGTAAAGCCCAACCCGGCGTCAAATAACCGAGCACCAAGTCAATGCAGAGTGGACACTAAAGGGGGTTGTGGTGCACACTTGAGCTGCACCATATTTCCAGGAATTGTGTAAGATGTCCTTCCAAACAAAGTGGAGGGTGCAGGCTACCTATCAAATTTACGACAGTGGCTGTCTCCGAGCGGCGGCCGTGAAACTGGGGCAGGGTGGAGACAGTAAACGGACATCCATTCCCGCTGTGTTTCATATGAATTCGGAAGCCCCTGAGTGGCACTGGTGGTTCACACACAGGGCTGAACAAAAGACTGCCAGTTGGAGCCCACCTGAGGCACCATAGAGGGAGGCTGGCGATCGATCTCCTTCTGAAAGGTGAGCCCGAGAACGCCATGGGGCACAGCTCTGCCCAGGCAGGCACGTCAGCATGCTCCCCGGGAACGGGCCGCCACTGATACTTCAATGTGAAGCGACTTTGGGTTAGTTGGACGGGATGGAAGCCCGGGGCTTTTATCTAGTACTCTGTGCTTTTCTAAGTTGGAAATCCTCCCATCACCCCCTCCAAGGAAAAAAAGGACTTAAATACGTGTCCCGCACAAAGCTGTGAAAATGGCCATGGCTGGCGTGGTGTGGACCTGGGGGCCTCGGCCGGGTGCTGGCAGGGCGGCACTGTAGTGGCCCAAGAGAATGCGCCTGCCCCCTCTGCTGCCCAGGCTGCCCCAGGCAGGCCTAACGTGGTGTGGGGGCCAGCAGAAAGGGCGCTGCCCCGGGGAGACCTGAGTCTGCGGGCGGAGAGGTCCCTCTGGACGGCCAGCGCTCACCGCTGCTCCTGTGCCGCGATGTGCAGTGAGTCCATGATGAGGCGCACGGCTTCTGCGATCTGCTTGGCTCGAACCGTGTGCTGCTCGAACTTGGTCTTCACCGCAGACTGGGAGATGCACTCCTGAAACGGCAGCGGCCGTGAGGGAGGCCAGGGCCAGGCTCGGGCTCTCATGGCCACAGACACAGCCTGGAGTCCTGGGGGAGGCCCAGATCCCAGACCTCAAGCTCCCAGGGCTCACCTCAAATCGCCTCTCAAAATTCTGAAACTCAAACATCCTCACTTGAAAGCCTTCTGCAAGGGCGCCCCCTAGGAGAAGAGAACAGCATTAGCCCTGCAAAAAGAGGGTCTCAGCCAAAAGCACCCACAGGCTGGGCGGGCCCTCGGCAGGCCCTGGATGGAGGACACAGTCCCTCGCTCTGGCTCGTCCACCATCTCACCCTCAGCAACCCTCTCCAACCCCCCGGGGAGGAGGAAGCTGGGGGGTGCCTGTAACTACCTCCTTCGGGCATGCCCTGGGCTTTCTGGATCCTGGCGTTGAGCACTTCCTTGGCAGATACGAAGAAAATGCGGTCCCCGGCCTGGGCCCGGTCTACCACGCCCAGCTCATCCACCAGGAAGCCGGTACAGCGTTCCATGTGCTGCCGCCGGACCTGGAACCCGAGCAGAGGGGTGTGCACGTGCCTGTGGGGGCTCTGCTGGAGAGGGCTCCAGGAGGCGTCCAGAGGCCCTGACTGACTTGTGTGGCACATCAGCAGTGAGCTGGGGCAATCGTCAGAGGTGTGAACACACAGGCCAGGTGTCCCGCCCATCTGCTGGACCACCGCACTGCCCCGTAGAACCACTGCCATGAGGAATGCTTGGAGTACATCCTCCCAGTTTGCATGACGGGTACACAAGCAGAAAAGTTTACGTCTTCCTGAGGGACCTCGTGTGAAGAGCCCACGGCGCCTCACTCAGGGGCCCCAGAAGGCAAGGGCCTCGGAGTGGGGCGAGCTGGGCTCCCTCCCAGGGCCTGCCTTCCACACGAGTGCGCTAGAGACCCCCCGCGTCTCTGACACCCAGACTCACCCTCGGCACTCCTCTGCCTGCGGGCACCTGCATCCTCTCACTCTAGGCACTCCGCCCAGCTCATGGACGAGGACACAGCATCGCCCATTTTACCAAAGGTACACTGCCCCATGCCAGCCGGTGTGGAGCTAGAGCCTGCTGACTGCATGCTACCTGTGGGTCCCGATTTTCTCCCACCCCCGTGGCGTGGCAAGATCCACAAGTGGTTGGCCTTTAAGCCTCTTTCACGGACTGCGGGCCCTGGTGAAATGGTGAACACGCGAGGTGCAGCCCCCAGCCCAAGACGAGCTAAGTGGCGGTGAAGATGGTCGCTCTGTGTGAAAGCCTTTCCAAAAGGGACGGACCTATCTGGGAAAGGGCCTGGAGAAAAAAGAGGCTAAAGCAGTGTCCCCTGAGAACACTTAGGACGTCTCTGGAGGTCCCGAGACCAGCCCGTGGGACAGAGGACGTCCCCAAACCTGCCCGCAGAGGCACCGACCTCCTCCATGTACTCGGGCTCCGAGGCGGATGCGTCCCAGCGGTTGTTCAGGATGAAGATGTTGGGGCGGGAGAGGCGCTCACTGACCTTGTGGAAGAACTGCTTCTCCTAGATGAGGGCGGACAAGGCCATGGTGGAGGAGAAGCTGGGCCACCATGCCTTGCAGCCCCCACCCCCCTCCCAGCTGGCGGTTAAGCAGGCTCACTGTCTGCATCAGGGTGGACTCCGAGTTGGCCACCAGCACAAACACATCAGCGTCCAGGCAGAACTTGTCGATCCAGCTGTCCAGCTCGGTGGTGACGTCGATACCTGGGCTAAAGGTGACGGAGGAAGGTAACCTCAGCAGGCCCACTTGGCCTTGGTCTGGAAGACCTGCCTTTGCCAGGCAGTCAGTGGTCTGGAAGCGTGTTTCCACCACATGGATCTGCCACTATGCCAACTTCATGAGCCCTGCTGGCGTCAGGGGTTAAGCGTTGGGCTGTGAACCTCAAGACCTGCCATAGGAAACCATCAGCCGCTCGCTCGCTCGCTCGCTCCAGGACAACGAGGCTTCCCGCTCTCTCAGGACTCACAGCCTCAGAACCCCCTGGGGCAGGCCCAGCCTGGGCACTGCCAGGGCTCGGAAGAGGAGCCAAGGCCAGTGAATTTGGTTTCTGCAGTGACTCTATGAGGGCGGGAACGCGGGCGGGTGGTCTCAGGTCTCCCCCCTGAGGTGCAGTTGGTCAGAGCACCTTCCTATTCTTCTCTACAGTGCAAGATATCTTTATTTCCCTTCTCTGATGGGTTTCTGCCAGACATGGCCTGGTTCTCACAAGTTTTACGGTACAGTGCAATTTTACTTTAGGGACATACATTAGAGGCCAAGTTCTATAGTTAAGAACATTTAAATAGGGCTGAGCCCTGGTGGCATAGTGGTTGTGCGCGGGACTGCAGCCCACTGGGTTGGAGGTTCAAATCCAGCAGCAAGGCTGGGCCTCCTACTCCCACCACCAGACGGCAGTGATACCCAAAAAGAAAAAAAAAAAAAAGAACATTTAGATAAGGCTGAGCCCCGGTGGCATAAGTGGTTAAGTCCGGGACTGCGGCCCCGTGGGCTTGGTGGTTCCAATCCAGGGGCGGCTCTCAGGAGCAGCACTGGGTAGCTCCCATGACCAACAGAGGGTAGTGATGCCCCCCCTTCCAAAATAACATTTAGATAAATACCATACATAGGGCCTTATTTCTTGGTACGATGGCTACTGCCCACGAAGCAGGGACATGATCTACCGCGGACTCCAGCACCCCACCCTCCCCACCCCCAGACCCCAATCCAAACACCACCAGTGAGTCCGTCCTGTTCCTGGTACAGATTGCTGGGGTGACCATAAATGTTGGAGGGAGTCCCAGAGAAGGGAGGGTGACAGCCGGGAGACACCAGCAGAGCAGGCGAGCTAAGGGAACTGCAGCCAGAGGGACCCAGAGATGACCATCTGGTCAGCACCTCTGACCTGTCCATCAGCACGAGGTCATCCTTCAGAAGAGGGCATTTGGAGTTGGGCCACATCACGCTCACCAGGCTGCCGGCATGCAACTGCTCGTCCTGGTGGAGGGCATGGGCCAGCTGGTTCACGGTCTGATGGGGAGGGAACAAAGAGGGGTCAGGCTGAGGGACAGCCGCTCGCCCAGCTGCTTGAGACTGCGGCCTGATCCCTGAACCCGCTTCTCTCACTCCCCCCAGAAAACGCTCGGCTCTCAGCTCTTTGTGGGCGAGACACAGCAGCCAGCAGAGCGGTCAGCACTCTGTCAGCGACGTCGTGAACGAGTCTTCACGGCGGGCAGTCATGGCCCCTCCTTTCTCCACACTGGCCCCTCCCATGAGAATTTAGAATACTGTTTACAAATACGCCCCCCCCCCCCCCCCCCCCAATCAAGCAGGATGCTTCTAGAGTATGAATGTTCAGTCATGATAGTCAGACAGTCCTTCTGGTCACATGACAAAGAAGTCAGCGGTTCATGAAGGCACTTAGCCCCCCATTCCCTTTCCGCTGACTAGAGGCTCCGTGTCGTGCCTCAGACGGCTACTTGCAAGCTTCTGAGAGCCTAGGCACTGCTCGATGAACAAGGAAGTACAACAGAAGCACTCACACATTGCTAGGCCAATTAAGTGGGATGTCCCATGACACCACGACCCTCCACCTCAAACCAAGAAACCATTGCTTTACATATACTATTACACAACCGATTCAGCTTTTTAAAGGTGTACAACTTATGGACAGCAGTTAACATTAATCAGCTGTGTCACCCTCCTTGCTAATCAATGTACTTTTTCCCTCCCTGATCGTCTCTTAAGTCTAGCTCCTGAATAACTTCCTGAAATAGAGCCCGCTTGACACTGAATAAATCTTTAAGGACCCAAAACGAGCATCTTGCCCTAAAGCTGCTTCCTGGAAAACGTAACTGCCTGAGCCCTGACCAGCTGGCTGGACTCACAGAGGAACTGCAGGAGCACGAGGCCCACTTATTCCTTTCACTGCAGAAGGGGCGGTGAGGCGGTCTGCAGGGTGACGACGCGGGTACTGGTAGGTCCTGGCTCTGGGCACTCCGTGTTTCTGACCTGCCCCAGAGGGGCATCTATAGCAGGGCTTCCAATGTTCCTCCACCAGGGAGACACTGCCATCTCCCTAGTGTCAGTCCTGTCCCCCTGACAGGCTGGTGGGTCTTAGGCCAGGCTCTGCCCACCAACCCAGGGCGCAGACCCCGGCCTCACCTTGACACTCTTCTTCTCCTCCGAGCCCTCGGTGAGGAGGAAGGCCTCGTGGCCCTCCGTGCCCTCCACGCGCAGGAAGCAGTTGGTGGTGTGGCCGATCCCCGAGGGCAGGACTTTGTCCCAGAGCATGGCGTTGATGACGGTGCTTTTCCCATTGCTCGTCCTAGAGGAGACATGGGCTGTCAGGGGCACTGGGCGGGGCTTGCGCTGTGGGCACGCATGAGGACGTTCAGAGTCTGAGGTCTTCTGCAGGGTCCCCAGTGCCCAGAAGGGCTGGCACACAGGGCAGGTGCCGGACTACTCACTGAAAGCCTGTTGGTTCAAACCCACCCAGAGGTCTCCTGGAAGAAAGGCCTGGCAATCTGCCTGGGAAAGGTCCCAGCCTTGAAAAGCCTTCGGAGCTGAGCTACTCTGCACGCTGGGCTCACTCAGCGTCAGAGTCAACGCGGCAGCCACGAGTAATAGTGCGGCCTGTGAGTGACAAGCTTCAGCAGCATTCTCTCTCCCAGGGCAAGACTCTGATCTGGACAGGAGCAGAGAGACATGACAAAGGCCCGGGCCATGCCCTGGGGACATCACTTCACGCCGGCCCTGCAGTGGCTCTAGGAGCCCGGTGGCAGCACAGACACCAAGCGTGTCCCTTGAGGATTCCAGCCACGGAGCTGGGGCCTCGACCTCACCTCTGTGTGTCTCTGCTCCTCTCCTGGAAGTCTCTGACTCACCCTCAGACTAAGAGCTGCACCACCCAGAGCTCTTGCTTTCCACCCAGACCTTCCTCCCTGCCTTCACCCCGCACACACCTCTTCATCCAGCATCCACCGTGACTCCTAACTGCTACTCTGGCGCCCTGCCTCTGCCACCCCTCCCCTGCCTTCAGCAGCCTCCCTCTGTCATCAGCTCTTCTCGGCAGACCTGCTGCTTTGAGGCTCGGTGCCTTCAGGCTGCACCAAGCCTCGTCTTCCTCTCCCTGAACATGGAAGGAAAGGCCTCTTTGACCTACTCACCTAGGTCAGCCAGGATGGGAAAGGACAGCCTGGAGGAGGTGAGGTCATCGCCCTGCGGCAGGCCTCTGCAGGCCCCAAGCTGCCTGGTGTCTCTCACACCTCAAGGAGCCTCTGGGCAGTATGAATGGTGAAGGTGCTAACTGAATGGTTGGTGGTTCAAGTCACCAAGAGGCACCTTGGAAGAAAGGCCTGGAGACTTATGTCTGAAAACCCTGCAGAGCACCCTGCTACTCCACACTGCCTGGTCGCTGTGAACCAGTCAGTCCAGTGACATCCAGCACACGGGCATCAGCCTTCCACGGGCCACACTGAGGCGGCGAAGAACCCCTCAGGCAGGTCAGCTGCTCCCTGCCTTGGAGCGGCGGTCCACGTGCGTGTGTGCAAAGCATGTCCTATGCCCCCCTCCACCCCCACCCCCAGCCCCCCCTCTCCCCTTCCCTCCCAGAATGAAGGAGGTGCAAGGGCTTCAAGGACTCACCGGCCAAAAAAGGCCACTTTCATGTGCCGCCGGGCCAGCACCTCGCCGATGCCTCTGACTTTGGACAGGTAGCCTCGGACATCCAGAACCTGCTCCTCCGTGGTGACGGGGTCCAGCTCGGCATTCCGGTGGGTCTCTGGGGTGGAGGATTGGAGGTGTGAGCCCAGGAGCATAGGGGTCCCACAGTCAACAGACTGGAGGGGCAGGAACCCTCAGCCTGCTGTGGCTGGAGTCCCTCCAGGATGCTCACAACGGCCTGCCTTTGTGAGCGCCGACAAACCGCTCAGGGCTTACTTTCCGCCTCCACAAACCTGGGCGGGACGGGCTCTGCCACCCGGGGTGGCTGTGAGGCACAGTGTACTCGAGCACGGAAGTGCTGCGAGCAGTGGGGATTGCTCATGAGAGGCCTGTCCCCGTCCATTATTGTTCACGGGACAGATCCGTAACCAGGACGTCCAGACAACACACGTGTTCCAAAACGGTCACACTAACCTGTCACACAGAACGTCGATGGTAGGGTCTGGGTCTCCCTCCCGAGGGCATGCCCTGCACCATTCTGTATTGAACATGGGGCTGCCTGATTCAGCCCTGTTTACCAATCCAGTCTGGT
Source organism: Nesogale talazaci (assembly GCA_004026705.1). Classification (NCBI taxonomy): domain Eukaryota; kingdom Metazoa; phylum Chordata; class Mammalia; order Afrosoricida; family Tenrecidae; genus Nesogale; species Nesogale talazaci. Next base: position 51,001 of record PVJH01010160.1, on the reverse strand, counting down.
CTCCTGCCACCCTGCCTAACAGCTCCCTCCCACTGCAGGCACGGCCAGGCTGCCTAGGGCCTCTATCCCTCTCAGAACAAGTGGGACCCTGCCACGGCTGGTGTGTCCCATGCCCGCTGAGTCTCAGGTCTGGCCTAGATAGACTGTGCGACCTCCAGGAGTCTCCCTGACCATCGGGCTTGTCAGCTGCCCGCACTGAGGCTTTCTCCGGCACCTGCACCCCTCCTGAGCACCTCCCTCAGTAGTGGGGCCACAAGCTCAGCGGTCTGCGTCCTGAGCAGCTGAGGTCAGGCCGGGCCCACTGGCTGCCTGCTCTGTGCTCAGCGACCACTTAGAGCGGACTAATAAAGGAGCAGGCACTGGTTTCTCCTGAATGCCTGACACCCAGGCAGGGGCAGTGCCTCCCAGGCCCGTGACTGCGGCCAGACCCTGCGCTGCTGCCATCCGGATCTGTGCCTGGCACAAGCTGTGGTGGAAGGATCTGTGCGTGTGGCCTCTGGGCATCCCCCGCCCCCAGCCAACAGACCCACCCCAGGGGGAGCATTCCGAGGCAGCCTGGTGAGGCTTCCTGGCAGCTATTACTGTGACAAGTGTCGGCAAGCCAGTGCGGCTCCCCCACACCCAGACCTTCACCCCGTCACACTCTACTCCCTTCCCGGCTTGGCGCTGCTCTCAGGTCTGTGGCCGCGTTACAGAGAACGGGCCCAAGCTGACCCCACCTTGTCACCTGCCCTACAGGTCATTCATTCCCAAAGCAGTCACCACCACCACCCACACACACCCTCAAGATCACCGCACTCCACTCGCACAGGGAGGCCCTCTTCATCACAGAAAGGAAACCGGAGTGCCCACGCCCAGGGCCAACCCGTCCACACTGTCACTCAGCAAGTGCTCCGCCACAATGTCAAAAGGTCTACAGAAATGACAACCACAGGACGTCACCGCAGACAGCCGGGGCTGGGGGGCAGTGAGGCTCCGGGTCAACTGCAGGCCTTTAAAACTCAGCACCGTGCGAGGACACAGCGAGGGGACGAGAGTGGACATGAGTCCCCTCCTCACAAGGAGCCTTGTGGACAGCAAGAACTACGAAGCAAGCAGGCACGCGGCTGTCCTGTCTGAAAGCGGGGAGGGCCGAAGCAGGCCCTCCTTCGGGAAGTTGACTCCAGGCCTCACCACTGAGCAGCTAGGTCCTGCCAGATCGCGACCCAAAACCTGCTCTTCGCTGAGCTCCTCGATCACAAGGAAGAAAGCCAGGGCTCATGGCACAGCTGGGGAGTCAGCAAGCAACCCTGCGCCGAAAGCCTTCTAGAGAGGAAGCCTGAGAGAGCCAGAGGCGGGAGCCGGCGCGGAGACCCAGGGGGCCCGGGGATCTGGCCGCTTTGTTGAGAAAACAGGAACTGGAAGGTGGGCCGTTACCACTAGTGAGAAAGGTACAGGTGATGCAAGTTTCCTATTCACAGTCCTACCGTCCATCTAAAAATAGCCTGGAGAGGACACTCTGGTCCCAGATGACCGACAGCCAGGCAGTGTGTAGCACGAACAGCGCCAGGACCAGGCCATGGAGAACATACAGGCGCTGGTGTCAGTCACCTGGCCGAAGCCCAGCTCTGTCCCTTAAAAGCGCCTGGACAACCCTCCCAACCTCAACCTGCTGGCTGTTAAAGTGGGAGGATCCACCTAGCCCTGGGGAGTCAAAAGGACACATGGGAGTCTCGCATGCATTCCTAGCTAGTGCTTCTTCTCCATCGGATCAGCCCTGAGCCCAATTCTGCAGGGCTCCAAGAGTAGGGCTTTCCAATGGCAACATTCCCAGGGCAGTGCTGGCTCTCCCTAGTCCAGATCCCACAAAAGGCCTGTCCCAGCTGATGGCTGAACAGGGCCCTGTCCAGCAGGCCCCTCTCACCTTCCAGGAAGGTGGCGCTCTCCTGAATGTAAGCCCCCAGCTGCTCAAAGATGCCATTGATCTTCTTCTTGGCAGTGACGAAGTGCTTCAGAGGGGAAGCATTCACCTCCGCCATGTGTCTCTTATCCTTCTTGACCGTGACGATGGAGTTGCATCGAGAGAAGAGCAGGGACATCGCGCTGCAAGAGAAGAGGGTGTGAGCGACCCCAGGGACACCCACCATGGCACCTTCAGGAACATGGGGCTCCCAGGCTCGAGGGGATGATGAGATCAGAGGTTCAAGGGTGAGTCAGATTGAATTCTGACTCTCAAAAAAGTGTTAGAAATCCTAACCTCTATGTTTATGATTACAAAGCCACGTGAGAGCGGGCTGTCTTGGTTCAGTAAAGCAGCAGGAATCCTGGTCAGATCTCACCTGAGTCAACCTCCTTTGAGAGAAAGCCAGGCAGGGGAAGGAAAGAGACACCAGAAGAAACACCCAGTCACGTGGCCACCTTCCATGAGCAGACAGCCCGAGACCAGGACCTTCCCCCACGGTCCACAGAGAGAAACCTTCCCCCTAGAGGGGGTGCCTAACACCGGATTTACAGCTGCCTCAACTGCGAGAAAGCAAATGCCTGTGAAAGCCGCCGAGATGTGGAGTCTCTCTTGTAGCGCACCAAAGAATAAAGCTGGCCTGGGCGGGGTCGGCTGTTGAACACTGGGGTATGTAGTAAAGGGACCACAAGAAGAGCAGAGAGAGCATACAGGCCATCTCTGTCACCCGAGTCAGCTCCACCTGCATGGCAGGGAACAGAGGGCTGCAGTCTGAGCCCTGGGCTCAGGTCTGGCGCTGTGGCAGACCCAGCCGCTGTCACCACCTTGGGGATTGAGAGGTGACACAGAGAAGCCTTCTTTTGGGTCTTAGGCAGAAAAGTGTGGCAGAAATTTGACTTCTTTCCCATGTATCACCCACTCTTGCCAAAAGCAGGAAACAGGAATAAATATCAAAACCAGTGAGAACAATGTGGTCTTCAATACCACCGTCCCTCAGCCACACCCTGCCCAGGACCCGATGGCCACCATTCCTAAAAGGGTATGTGTGTGTGTGTGTGTGTGTGTGTGTGTACAGAGAAGGTTCATCTTCAAGTGCACAATGTATTAGGAATTCTCAACTGGTCTCGTGTATTACAAAAGATGTGCACTGAAGAAACAGTGAAACTGTGACCTTTCCGTCACCAGCAGTCTGCTTCTGGGTATCGGCCTCTCCTGCCTTCAGTCACACACAGCCTCCTAACTCAGTGGCTTACAGCGCACTGCCATGATAGGACTATGAGACAGGGCTCCCAAAGGTCTTGACGCCTCTGGGCAAAGGCCAACAAAGGCTGGCATACATACCTAAGGGAGTGGTGGCTGGGATTTCCTGGCCCTGAAAGCACACCCTGGCAGGTTCCTCTCAGAGAGACCCCTACCCCATGGAACAACTCTCCCAGCAGAACCCTTAGGTCCTTGAGGAATAAAAAAGTCCCAGGATGAGGAAGAGTGCATGCAGCTGCCTCGCCTGGGTGCCTGGCTCGAGCCTCTCTCACACCCAAACACATTCTTGTCTGGCCACTCCCTCCCCAGCCACTGAGTCACAAGGCCATCTGCCCTCCACCCGGCTCTTTCTGACTGGGAAAGGAGAAGCCGCTGCTCTAGAAAGCTCCCTGACAAGGTCCAGAAGGAGTTCCTGAGAAACAAAGGACATGGAGAAGGAGTGGGGCATGACAAGTGAAAGCCCTAGCTGCCTCTTGGGAAGGAGCGTCCCAAAGGGCGAGAAGACACATCACAGGGAGAGGGGAGCCTCACGGCTTGCCCAAGTGCACACCCCCACTCCCACCCCCACCAGCACACTGCTGTGCTATTAACTTCTGAAGAGGAGGCAGAGGAAAGTGAGAGAGTTCCATTTTCACTTTCCTCCCCAGCAGAACAGAAATCTCCCAAAGACATTTGCTGTGATAAGGCGACACTTAGACCCCACCCCCAAGTTGGAAGGAGGGTGCTCTGGAAGCAGGCTCACCGTGGCCCAGTGAACTCCCAGGGAAATGGGAGCTGGCAGGCAGGCAGGCGGGCAAGTCACCCAAAGGAGACCCAAAGCACACAGCGGGGGGTGGGGGGAGCACAACATAGTGTGGTAGCTCAGAGAGTGTTGGAATCAGACAAGAGTTGAGTTCAAGCTATGACTGTACAACCTAGGGGCTGTAAAACTTAAACCACGGTGTGGAACCTCAGAGCCTTGGCTGTTTTCATGTGGCCAAGTATGAGGCCCCGTAAAGCTGCAGAAAAGGAAAGATAACACGAGCAATATGCTTAGCCCACAGCAATGGCTTGACAGGTTAAAAAGCAATTAGCATTTATAAACCCTACCAGTAAACTCCCATGACTCTCCCGAGAATACCTGGCCTTCAGGACGGGGCAGTGGCAACCTTACTAGCACACCACAGCCCCCCACTACCCCCGGCTAAGACTGGGTGCAGAGGCTGCTCAGGTGTCAGGAGCAGCTGTGTGCAGCTCCCAGGGTGATCTGCTCTCGGGCAGCTGGGCTTTGGGGAGCAGGTGCTGTTAAGTTCTGGTCACAAGTGGCAGTCCAGAGGAAAGGAACCGCCAGCAACGTTAGTGTGCAGTCGGCGGGAGAGCCAAAGCCGTGCACAATAGTGAGAGCGTGGCAGATCAAGGTTGCAAGGCGGCTGGGTGTTGTTCTGCAGGTCTAGGAGCTGGCTTGGGCCGGCACCGTTACCCTGCCCGCTCCCTCTCCCCCCAAGGCAGTCTCCCAGCTCTGGCCCCACCCACAATCCAGTTAAGAGTACAGGTTTGTGCTGCACCCCCTGCTCTCAGTCTGGCATGCGCTTTCCTTTTTCACCCACTGGGCACACTCCTCTTTGTCCTTCTACAGCCACCTCCAGTGTCACCTGCTCTGTTCTGTGAAGCCTTCTCTGACATCTCCACAAAGCACCGGCCACCAGACCAGACCCGCGCTGTCTCTCCCACGGTCTCTGCACTCCGGAGGGCCAGTCTTTGACGCAGGACAGGAAGGAGCAGGTGCCCACCAGGAGAAAGGGGAGGTGCCGTCTTATCCTTCCACCCCGTCGGTATACACGGATCTGCTTTGGGCTAAGGATCTGGGACTAACTGTTTGCAACCCAGTGAGTTGGAAGACTTGCACAAACCTTTCAGGCTCAGGATTTCAACCTTCAGAAGAGAAAAAGGACCAGAGAGGAGAGCTCACACACAGACCCCGAGGCAGGCAGGGTCCCCTCTCTGAGAGCTGTGCGGCTGGCTTCCTATCAGCCCCGCAGGGTGGGAAGCAGCAGGTTCCGGACCTCCAATGGAACGCCCTGATAAGTCTCTACTTGACCACAAAACTTGCCATGGCCTGTGGGGCCATCCTCAAGCACAGCTGGGCCAGATGGGGAGTGGAAAGGCCGTCTTTCTCCCTCTGAGCCGTTGGTGGTTTTGAACCGCTGACCTCCAGATGGCAGCCCATCTGTTGCCACTGCACCACCCGGCTCCCAGTGAAACCTTAAATGGCGCGTGAGAGCTTGAGCTGCGACACTGGCTCTGAATCAGTCATCCTCGACCTCTGGGTCACGACCCCTTTGGGGGCTGAATGACCCTTTCATAGGGTTGCCTAAGATCACCGGGAAACACGCATTTCCAATGGTCTCAGGAACCCAGACACCCGCTCCTCGACCAGTTCCAGGCGGGTCCGCCCACACGCAGAGAAGCTGATCTGGTGAGAAAGAGGCCATCTCCACCTTTGCACTGACAAACACTCCACCTTTGCTTTTGACAAATACTGTGGCACAATGTAGCAATGTAGTCTACTGTTGTTATAGTAAGACTGCTACCCATGCTACACCATGCTTCAAGACAGAATGTCATTTATTTGTCATCGGAAATAAGTATTTCAGAATATATAATTCCATACTGTTTTTGTGGTTAATCACTATGCTATAATTATGTTCAACTCATAACAATGAAAACACATTCTGCATATCCGATATTTACATGATGATTCAGAACAGTAGCAAAGTTACAGTTAGGAAGCAGCAACGAAAATAATTTTATGGTGGGGGGTCACCACAACACGAGGAACTGTATGAAAGGGTTGCGGCACTAGGCAGGTTGAGAGCCACTGCTCAAAGTGCTCTTGAAATCGTGATTTCTCAGTAGCTTCCAATAGCTTAAGGCAGCATTTCTCAATGGGCCCATGGAACTATCGCTGCATCCTGCATGCTCCACACCAAAAGGAGCCCAGCGTGGACTCAATTTGTGAAACACCACGTGCTACCAATCCGCCAGAGCCCCAGAGCCTGTGACGACAAAGGCAACCACACAAATAACAGGTCACCAACTGATGGGACAGAAGTTTATCTATGATCGTTGTGGGAGGAGGCTTATGCATCCAGGCAGTGTCCTGCACGCACGCCCGGGGCCTGGCAGGAACGGACACTCACCTGAGGCCAGAACCAGATCCACTGGAAACGGACACTGCTATCAACAACCCAGCTCACCTAAAACTTTGCCTCCACACAAGCGATTAGCTGGGAAAGTAGGCTTCTTGGGGGAGGAGTGCAGTAGCAGAAACCACTCCCAGGCGTGTCTGCATCCCACGCAGAGGCCCTGAGCGCACACCACCTCCTTACCCAGTTTTCTGCACAGCCACTCCTAGCAGGGAAAAGAAAACGGGTCCACGGCCGTCTGCTGGCACACGGGAACAGAGGAGAAGCTGAGAAATCGAAACACAAGAGTGTACACCGTAGTGGTGGCGGCGCCAGCCTCAGAAGGGGGCGCAGAAGAGTCCCCCCTCCCGTAGACGCAGCAGAGAACAAACAGGGAGACAGTGACTCCCCGTCACTCAGGGAGCTCCCGCCATTAACGGCAAAAGTGGTTGTTCTGCCGTGTGTCGAGTCGAGTCTAATTCAGCCGGACAGAGAACTCCCCAAGGCTGTCCATCTTTACGAAAAGAGATCAACACATCTTTCGCCCACCGCTGGTGGGTTCAAAATGCCAGCCTTCCCGTTCGCAGCCCAGCACTTAACCCCCAGACCACCAGGGCCTGGTAGAAAGCAATGGCAGTACTGTTGTTTGTCTGTTCACAGCACAGGTTGGAAACCTCTGGCTGTACTTAGAGATGACCTCATCCAAGAAACCGACAGCTGGGTGGTCAGCTGGACACGTTCCTTCCCACCTGACCCCAACTCAGTGTGCCACAAGTCACAGGCACCACTTACTTTCTGATGGCGGGGAGAGCTTCACAGGGTGGACATCATGAGCTTGGCTGGAGCCAAAAGATGAAAAGGATTTGCATTCTCCTCTGACCTGCCTCGGGATGGGGCTGCTGATTTTGCTCGCTCCACCAATCCCCTGTCTTTTTAAGAAAGAAAAGGGCCGCTGTCAATCGATAGAGAAGAAAAAGAAAAGGAAAAGAAAACAACTAGCCTATGAAACTTGTCTACTCAGGTTCTGAAGCCAAACAAACTAATCCCTTCGGGAAGCTTACTCGTAGAGAGGGTGAGGAGCTGGCGTGGCATGGGAGGAAGTACGCTGGGGAGACAGACCCCACAGAGGGTGTGGGTACCAACACACGTTCAGTCCCCTGTGCTAGGCCTCGGGAGGCCCTTGCAGGGACCCTGGAAAGGCATCCCCCCGGGGCTGCGGGGGCAGGAAGGAGAAGAGGGACAAGGGTTGGGTCTGAGGAACTGTCAAGCCTAGAGGTGGTGAGGCAGGGCGAACTTATTAGAGATCTATCTTCCAAAATGTCAACTCAAACCACGTGTGGTCTGTTCCTAAGCTGTTGAGACGGCTAGTTAAGCCAAGAGCAGCCCTGGTGGCTCAGGGGTTAAGCACTTGGCTGCTAAGCAAATGATGGGTGGTTCAAGCCCACCATACATGAGGTTTCCATTTCCAGCTCTGGAAAGCCGCTGGGGCAGTATATAAAACCCCTGAGATGGGTCTATTCTGACCTATAGAATGAGTCTACAGCGAGGCGTCTGGTTGTGGGTGGTTAAGCCCCGTTGGGAATTGAGGCTCTATTTCCCTCTGACTCCAAAGCTCACTTGCTTTCAACCACTTGGCGCTGCTTTCCACCTGGCACTGTTAGAGCTCTGTTTGAGGAGTGGGGAAGAAAGATGCTAAGTGGATTAGGGGCCATGAGAGACACAATTGAGCAGGGGATGGGCCGATGGGGCTTCCTGCATCCACACATCTCGGTAGTGGCCATTTTCAGCCGGCCTGGTCCCGACGAAGGCACATTTTATGTGCTGCCAGGTCAATGCCGACAGCCAGGGACCCTGGATGCCTGCGCAGCTCCCATAGAACGTCCTGGGGTGTGAGCTTCACGGGAGCCAGGGCCGAGTGGGTTCGAACCACCAACCAGCCATTCGGCGGAGCACCTAGTGTGATACCAGGGATCCTTGGCGCCACGCTTAAAAGTGGCCCCTGCGGCTGGGGGTGCTTGCAGTCCCGTGACAAGTCCCACAAGAGCCGGCAGCCACGGCGCTAAAACGCGTTCGCAGTGGGGGCGCCTGGGGTCGGGGCTTCGGTGCCCAACACCGGCATGAGCCGAGCGGAGACGGCCGGGTGAGAAGGGGGGGAGGAGCGCGGGTGGAACGTGATCGCGAAGACGGGCAAGGCGGGCAGGAAGCGGTGCCTCGGGGGCCCCCACGCCTCAGTCCCGGGCCCCGCGGCCCGCCCCCTCCTCTCAGGGCCGCGCCGGGCCGGGCGCCGAGACCGGCGCGGAGAAACGCTCGCCTGGCGGGATCCCCAGGGCCCGGGGCCCCGGCGTCCTTTCAGACTTCGCCGAGCCGGTCAGGCCTCCCCGAGTCGGGCCGAACCAGTCCCCACCACCCCGGCGCGCTCACCCTCTCACCTTCACCTTCCCGGCCTCGCGGCAGCCATCAACCCCCGACGTCACCGGAGCGCGCCCCCGAAAAGAGGGGGCCGTGGCGGGAGGGAAGAGACTCGCGTCGCCGCCGCTGCAGGTTGACAGCTGTTTTCCGGGAGTCGGTGGGCTCCGAACTCAACCGAACCACCCAGCAACGACTGCGGGAGCAGGGGCCCTCCGGCGGAGCGCCTCCTCGAGAGGCGTCTCGGCGTCTGTTCAGCGCCAGGGCGTCCCACACCGATGACGTAGGCCCCGAGGCTCGCGCTGCATCTCGGGTACGGTAGTTCCGGCAGGGGCTGTCAGGACGGGCGGGGCGGGGCGGGGCCTCGGACTGTCAAGGGGCAAAACAAGGGCGTGGGTGAGAGGCGTCTCGCTTCGGTTGGCAACCCCCAAGTCCTCCGCCAGCTCCGGGACCCACGTTTGCGTTGTGTGATCTTCGCGAAGGACTCTCCAGACTTTCAGGCCCTTGGGGGGAGGTGAGTCACCCAGGGAGACGGGCACAAGTTTGGATCGGATGCCCTTCAACTGCCTTTGGAAAACATTTCATAAACAAAAGCAATCGCCTTGGCATCGTTTCTGACTCATGGCGCCCCAGGTGTGTAAGCTTCGAATGGTGTACCAGCGGGTTTTCCATGGACTCATATTTTGGACACAAATCACCAGGCCTTTCTTCCCGGATGCCCCTGGGTAGATTGGCACCTCCAACCTTTAGGTGAGCAGTCAATCAAGCCCATTAACCACTTGACTCCTTTGAGGAACTAAGAATAGCAATAACAGCAGCAACAGTGTATCAGCATCTGTTAATTGTCTGTCACAGGGCCCTGAGTATGAGTTTCCTGTAATCCCTTGCCACAAATCCAGGAGGCTTGCACAGAGTTAGCCAAGCATGCGTACGGTGGATCCCTGGGCCCCTCCTACCATTGAGCCCCTGAAATAGGGTGAGTGAGAGCTGTGACATGGTTTGTTTGTTTTTTGGCATCACTGCTCTCCGGTGGTGGGAGTAGGAGGCCCAGCCCCACTGCTGGAATGGAACCTCCGTCCCAGTGGGCCGCAGTCCCGCGCACAACCACGACGCCACCGGGGCTCAGCCGAGCTGTGACATGTTTTAAGACTGTCTGAAAAAGGAATGTAAACTTTCATTCTGTGTTGCAGTGACAGCACCTTTTTACATACATTGGGTGAAATAAGTTACCACACTCGAATAAATCCACCGCTTTCCTTTTACCTGTTTGAAGCGTGTCTCCTAGAAAGTTCTCAGTTTTGTGAGTGGGACCTTTTCTGTTTTTTCTGGGCAGCACTGCTCTATGATCAGAGCCGATTCTTACTGCCCATACTGCTGGGTGACCAGTCTCCTGGGAGCCACAACTGGTCAGAGGGAGGCTCCTCCACCCTCACTGCCCTCTGGGCTAACAGTCTGATTCTGGGGCTACACCCAGGCCCTATGACCGGGTGTGGCCAGCTCTGTCTGGGATGTGCCCCACTGGGCCCTGTTACTCATGGCTTGGTGCTGCTGCTCATGTCCTTTGCCCTGGATGTCCTCTGGGCCTTCCCAGGGGGCTGCCAGTTCTTCCTGCTCCTTCCTCTTCATTGGCAGCCTTCTGCCTGAGCCAGGTGGAGGCCTGCAGGTTCTCCCTCTTAAATGTCCCCCCTGTTCCACTCACTCCACTTCCCTGCAAGCTCTGGACCAGGCTCAGTTGGCTGCAGATGCCTCCAAATCCACCCCCAGGCTTCCAGTCCTGCCTTCCACCCAACATGCAGGGTCTCAGAATCACAGCCCATAACTGCGAGGCCCCTGATTAGCTCTCGAAAGATGGCCCAGAGGAGGTGGAGGGCAAGCTGGTATGTCCCTGCAGGGGGAGTAGATTGTCAGTGGACAAAATTGTGTTTATAATTAGGAAGAGATAAAAAAATAAACACATGATGCGTATATAGGCATAGGCCAACTTAGGAAAGGTACTTATGAAACAGATTCGCTGTGGTTGCTTCTAGAAAAAGGTGCTAGGCAGCCAGGGGTGAGGAATAAGATTAAGATGCATGCTGTCTTCACCATCGACTTATATTCACGTGGAACAACAGGAGGAAGAGAGTAGGGATTAAGAGAAAGATAAGGAATGTGACCAATTAGTTGCCTCCTTTGCTGAGAGCTAAAGAACTGGATGGATGGTGCCCTGCCCAGCTACTGAGCATTTTAATCAAAGATTCTATTGAAAAATCCTAATCCAAAGTATGTGTGTGTGGGGGAGGGATACATAGCCTAATTTTTCATTTTCATGGACTCAAAAATTTTCCGGGACCGACCATGGAGGGTAGAAAAACCTATGACTATATTGATCGAAAATAATGTAAAATGAAAACCAGAAATACCCCTGGAAGTCTTTAGACCTAACAATAGATTAAGTAATTTTAAAAATGTCTTCCTTGAGCATTAAGCTCTTTTCAAGACTATTTGTGTGAGATCGAAATGACAATCGAATTCACCAGAAAATGAAATTGAGAATGAGCGGACAACTCAAATGTAGTTGTCACTGAACCGTATACTGCAGTGTCACCATTACTCTTATCTACCTTTCTAGCTCTAGTTTGTAACAACCACCAAGTTATTAAGTGGGCTGTATAAATGAGGTGCTTATATCCCACTGAGGGGTTTAGACAGTATATGCAGTGGTCTTGTGCTTATGTTAATTTCACAATTGTGATGTAGGGGTGGAGTCTAGCATGTTAATCTGGAGATAGCCATTGAGTAGCCAATGAGGTCTCCGTGTGGGCAAGGGTTTCTCCTGAGACTTCTGGGAAATCTCATGATATTTCCCTGTTGAAGATGAGAAGCTATCTCCCCAGTTGTTGGGAGTCAGTCTCTGAGACAACGAACTACAGACAAGATGGCAGCATCTGAGGAGCTGGAGGAGCCGGAGGAGAAGCCACACAGCCTTACCCTGATGGATCCAGACCTCTGAAGCTGAAGAAGCCACGTGGAGACCCCTGCCAGCGCTGAGTTTCTACTGCCACTGGATGCTATTGATGGACCCTGAGCCCTGGAAGCGAGGAGCCATGGGGAGACCCCTGCCTGTGTCAGGACTCTGTACCCACTGACCTGTGACTTCGTGAGACGGAAGGAAACATTATACACTGATGTTGGGTGTATGGGCTAATATCGGACTTAAGACTTGGAACTGGACTGGGTTGGGATGGTTTCTCAGTGTCTCATGCCTCTTGTATATAAACCTTTCCCTTATATCCATATGTGTCCATGAATTTGTTTCTCTAGTCTACCCGGACTCACACAGTGTGGAACTCTAATGAGAGGGGGGGAAAAGTTTGGCCATTTTGCTAGGCTTACTATGAGCCATCTTAGAGACAGAAGGCGGCTCTGGCTCCCACTAAGACGACACGGGAGCAAAGCACATCCTTCAAGGCCGAGTTGTGAACATCCTAGACCCCAGAGACAACAGGCCGGTGACCCCGGGACAGGCCGGTGACCCCAGAGAGTGAGAAGCAATGGTGGTAACAGATCTGGAGACCGCCAGGAAGCAGCAAGGTGGGTTTCATGGCTCATGGAGCAAAGAACTAAGCCTCTGGACCACGACTCACTGCCCAGTGGGCTGCCTCTGGGCACTTACTGAGAGGTGAAGAACTTTGTAACACAAAGCAGGGCATTGGCTGGGCACTAGGACCAGAAAGAGGCCTGGTTGGGGGCACAGGTGGGAAGAGGGTGCCCTGATGGAAGAGCTGTATCCTGAGCAGGTTCTGATCCTGAATTGTACTGACTCCCTTAATAAACCCTAAAATCACGTGTATTGTCTGTGCCACAGCAATGAATTAGGAACCAAGCCAAGAAGCAGGGAGTGCCTTGGGAGGGACGGGTTCCGCCTGACCTCTGCCTCACAGCAATCAGCCTTGAGATGATGTTGGAGCTCCGTCTACTCCAGACAAAGTCAGAAACCTCCCCTGGGGTGTTTTCACCAACGTGCAGATACTGTTGACTTTTGTGGCACATATTCTCAACAACAAAACAAATATTGAGGAAAATCTGCATTTTAATTTACCATGGACCAACTTAAAATAAGACAACACTTGAAAACCTTTCAAATGTGGACACACAGTCCCTGCAAGACTCTAATCTTCTCTGGGATAAAGTCCAAGCACTCCTTAGTGCTTAGAAAATAGGCCTTGATGGTCTGACCCCAGGGCCAACACGTGCCAGGGAACAGGCTCCAGCCGTCTGACCTTGATCCAGCCTCCCAGCCTGTTGAAAGCCTCCCCTCCCTATAAGGCCCAGCTGAAGTGGCAACTGTTATCAGGGTGTCTCCGCCTTAGCGCTGTCAGCGTCTCCCAAACACAACTGCGGTGGTGGCGGTGGCGTTGGATCTCACCTGGCAGGCAACACCACCGGCTTTCTTGGTGGTCACTTCTAGGAAACCGTCTAGGTGGTCAGCCATCCCCAAGCCCCCCTGTTGACAGTTCACACCGAATCTAACCCCCAGGGTGTCTGCAGGGCCAGGCAGAGCTGCACTACAGGGTTTCCACAGCTGTCTGTCCTGATGGACAGAGACTCCGAGGCGTTTCTCACCATGGACGCAGGTGGGCTTGAACCTTCAGCCTTGGGGGGGGAGGGGGGGGGAATCAACCCAGCACCTGACCACTGCAAGGCGGGCCATCTTGACGTTACAAAAGCAAAAAAAAAAGACCAGAACCATGGTCAGGTAAATTTTCACTCTTAGCAACCTAGTGATGTGCCAACAAAACCAACCCAGCCCAATCCTTACTACTGACTCAACTCCCCTCTGGGGCTCTGAGGCCCTGCGTCTTGATGGGGGCAACCTGCCTCATCTTTCTCCATGAGCTGCCAGCGGGCGGGTGCCCTCCTTGGACCAGCAGCCTAGAAGCCTAACCCACAGCAGGCCTGGATCATTCTGTGGGAGGCTGGGCGGTGCCTTAGAGGATGCTTAGCAGTAATCGTCGGCTTCGGCACACTGGACTCAACCAGCCATTGCCAAATGTCCCCTCCAGGGAAAACTGCCTGCAACGGAGAGGCATGCTGGTCCCCCAGCTTCTCCCACCCTGGTGGCGTGGACGGTGGCTGCAGCACTTGCACAGAGGCTCCGCGAGGCGAGCTGCATTTCCGTTTCTCCCCCCACCACGGACTGCAGGGACCAGCTTTCCTCATCAAGGGAATCCTATTCCAATCTCTGTTCCTACCCACCCTGGTGGCACAGTGGATTGTGAGTTGCGCTGCTCACTGCAAGGTCGGCAGTTGGAACCTACCAGCCCCGCAGAGGGAGAGATGTGGAGCTTTGGGCTCTGGTCAAGAGTTACGGCCTCAGGAATCCACAGGGCAGCTGACTCCGTCCTGCCGGGGCCCTGAGAGTCAGATCTGACTCAATCGCACCAGGTGTTCTCAGTGCTACAAGAGGCATTGGCCCAGGCTCGGTGGGGGCTGCCAGAAGCAGCAGCAGCCATGCTCCCCGTTAGTGTTTGTGGACGGTGTGGTCAACAAAGGCTTCCAAGCCGAGGGTCCTGCCTGACACTGGCCTTGAGGGAATAGGAAGCAAGCCCTGTCCACCAGTACTGGACTCTTGGCAAGTGTTGACAAAATCTCTAAATGGCAGAGACACACGTGCCTAGTCTGGGCGGCAGAGAAGCAGCCCAGTTTCCCGGCACATACCAAACATGGGTTCTCAGAGCACCTCCCTCCCTCCACCCCCCATGCCATCGCCTGCCCCCCCAGCAGCTCCCACTCTGTGGTCATTAGAGTGTTTAATAAAAACTCTCCCGTTTCTGTCCGCCTCTTTCAGGAGGCGCAGGGACAGGGTGACCAGTGTGTGGACCTAACCCTCTCCGCCTCCCCTGCCAGGGACAAGTGGCGGCTTGGCTCGGGCTGTGGCAGATGCGGGTAGGTGTTCTGAGCTGCTGTCTCCAGGGGCAATGTTCTGGTCCCACAACAGGAGCCACGGGCAAAGGGTAGCCCTCAGTTTGAGGAAGGGGGTGGGTGGTCTCGTTCAAGCTGGAGGCAGAAGTTCCTGGAGCTGAGGCTCTGGCCTGGAGAAGCTCAGGGGTGGGGCTTCTTGCCCCTAAGGCTCCTGGGGCAGTCTGGCTCAGCCCCATCTCCAGGTAGTGTCCGTCACTGGAAAGCTTGGAGGCAGAGACTGGCGGCAGGTCTGGAAGTGTTGGGGAGGCTGGTTCTCTACAAAGCAGTGACACTGCACAGCCTCTCTGGGCGGGACCAGGCCGGGCATCCCCAAAGCGCCCCTCGGCCTGTGGCCCGGGCGCCCCATCTCTCCGGCTGGCTGACAGTTCCACGAGTCATGGGGAGTCAGGAGGCTGGACCAGCTCCCGGGGGCCCCAGAAGCTGCTGGCAATTAGGGGTCGACGAAGGAGACGGCGATGTAGCGGGTGCCCTTGGTGGTGGGGAGGCCCTCGTGGTAGTGCGTGAGCCGGCCTGGGTGTAAGAGGGTCCAGCCTTTCCTCGGGGCACGGATGGAGCAGTTGTAGCGCAGGAACCGGCAGCCCCCACCCTGCGAGACAGGAAGTTGTGAGTTCACCAAAAGGAAACTGGGTCCTTCCTCCACTGCCCGCGCCCGGCCATCAAGCAGGTCCTGAGCCCAGCCTGCCCGGGGTTCCTCAAAGGCCCTGCTAAAGACGAGTAAGCCAGAGCACTGGCCGAGGGGCAAAGCTAGACTCCACTACAGCCTCAGCACCCCAGCTCTGAAGCATGGGCCACGTGCGTGAGAGATGGCCCAAGGCAGTGGCTCTCCACCTTCCTATTGCCTCGACCCTCTCATACAGTCCCTCACGTTGTGGTGACCTCCCTCCCCCAACCATAAAATTCGTGTCATTGCTACTTCATCACTGAATTGGGGGGGCCCCTGTGAAAGGGTCATTTGACCCCCAAAGGGGTCGCGACCCAGAGATTGAGAATGGCTGGTTTAAGAGCTTAAGCCCGGTGCCCTGGACATTTTTTGTTTGTTTGTTTGTTTGTTTTTTGTGGGCATCACTGCCTCTGGTGGTCGTAGGTGCTACCCAGTGCCGCTCCTGAGAGCTGCCCCTGGATTTGAACCGCCAAGCCCGCGGGCTGCAGTTCCGCACTCAACCACTTACGCCACCGGGGCTCAGCCCGCCCTGTACATTTTGAGTGAGACAGTTCTTCATTGGGGCATCCCCAACCCCTGGCTAGCCCATCCTAGTCGGCAGCACGTCTACAGCTTTAACAAACGCCTCAAGACTTTCCCAAACATCCTCTCGGGGCAGCAGGGCACTTAGCCGGCAAACCCAAGACCTAGGTTTTCCCTCCAAAAACTGTTCTCAGGAGTGCTGTTTACAGAAGCTTCAGGAAGCTGTCTGCAGGAGGCCCGGCCCCCTTTCTGGTCTACTGGGAACCTCTTCTCCACCCCCTGGGAAGCCCCTGCCACAGCACCCCCCTGCTGCCCTCAGCCCCGCTCACTCACCTCGTAGTCCACTCCCACCCGGTTGAGGGCGATGTTGATGGTGAAGGTGGAGGCGTCGTGGTGTGGCATCAGCGAGGGCTGTTCGTCAGGCTTGTAGCGGACAACGAAGGCCAGGTCGAACTGGGCCTGCAGCATGGGGTGGGGGTGGGGGGGCAGGTGGAGCATGGTGAGGGCGGGGAAACACCGCTCTATGGGCACTGGCTTCCTGGCTATGGCCCCAGTGCCTGGCTCTCAGTAAGAAGATGGGGAGAGAAGGGAAGCTCATAGAAGAGATGGGAATGGAGGGAAGCAGGAAGGAATGGAAGGAAAGAAGGTAGGAAGGAGGAATTAGGCCTCACAGGCCCTTTGAGTCACTGTCTAGACTGGGAGTCCTTGAGGACAGGCTGTGAGGTAGTAAGAGAGGGGCCTGTTCCTCTCCATGCCCAGAGGCCCCCTGCAGGAGGTTGAGAGCCAATGCAGGCTAAGGGCCTGCAGGCTATGAGCCAATTCAGGGGACCCTGAGCCAGTACACCTGGGTGGCCCAAACCAGGCCAGATGGGCATAAGTCAACTGATGAGGTCAACCTTCCACTGGAAGGGCCCCAAAAGGCCAGAACCGGAAATGGGTCCCTCTCCTTTCCCCTCTTCCCTCTCCCATCCTCGCCTCAGGCTGCCACCTGTGTGGGGGAGCAATTCTGTGTTGCGTTAGCTGCACAACCTGAAACTTCCTCCATCCTTTATAGAAACTCACTTGGGTCACAAACCAGGCTTCGGCGTGAATTTCTTTCTTGTGCAAAGTCAAGAACGGAGGCCTTCCCCACCCGAGAACTCTAACAAGGTGTTACGGGGAGAAACGATTGAAAGTGGGGGGGAGGGAGCGGGGAAGGAGAGGAGCGGATGACAGACAGGTGAGGGACTAGAGAGACCCTGAGGGCGGGAGCGGGTGGGTTAGGCAGCCTAGCCTAGGGCCTGGGGCGTCCATAGTGCATGCTCAGAGGTTCGAGTTTCTGGCCAGGGAGGGGCGGTACCCCGGGTGGCGTTACACCTGGATTCACCCATCTGGGCCAGGTGAATTCAGGTCAGCCATTGGGGTCCACCAGGCCTCCCAGGGGGGGGACCTGAAAAGCCAGAATCCAGAGTCCTGAGCCCTTCTGCTTCTCAAGCTGCTTCTTGGAGGTTGTGCAGCCATCTCCTCTGGCCTCAGGGCTCCCCGTGGGGGTGTGACGTGCCCCGAGGTGCCCGTGTGAACCTGACACTTCTGTAAACCTTTCATAAAACTCAGCTGGGGGTGGGGGGTGGGGGCTGAGCCCCGGTGGCATAGTGGTTGTGCACGGGACTGCGGCCCACTGGGACGGAGGTTCAATTCCAGCAGTGGGGCTGGCCCTCCTACTCCCACCACCGGAGAGCAGTGATGCCAAAAAAAAAAAAAAAAACCAAACTCAGCTGGGTCACAAACCAGGCTTCCACGTGAATTCTTTCACGAGGAGCCAAGGACGGAGGGGTCTCTCTCCCACTGACTGCACTGCCAGCTAACTGGGAGCGTTGGCCAGCCCAGCCGAGCTGCCCTTGAGGCGGGGTTTAAGGAGACTGAGAAGAGATGAGAAAGGATTAGGAAGAGGGGGCGAAGGCAGGGCTCCCCACCCAGGCTCTTCTTGAGGCCCCCAGCTCCCGGTGGCCACGCAGCTGCCCCGAGCCCCTGCTCACCCTGGTGTAGTAGCCGGGGTACAGCTTCTCTGTCATGGGCGCGATGTACTCCACCAGGAACTTGTGCCACTCCCGCTCAAAGCCGATCTGGTTCATGTGGATGTCAATCGTCGGCACGTTCTCATAGCCGCCCTGGATGCGGTTGTCCTGCAGCCACCAAGGACAGGGCGTGTTCCACGAGGCACAAGCTTAGGGTGACGGTGCCCCCACGCACCTCCGCCACCACCTCAGGGTGACCCTGCTGCACCCCCTCCTGTCACGAAGCTGGTTCGAGATACAGCAAGTCAGAAAGTTTTGCAGATGCAATTAAGGTCCCTCATCAGTGGCTCGTGGGCTGATCACAGGGAGATGCTGTTGGAGCGGCCCGCCCTATTCGGGTGTGTCCTTGAAAAACAGGAGTGAAGACGACTCTCGGGCTGGTCTCCAAGAAGCCAGCTGCCCTGAGCTCTGTGGATGCAAGGGGATGAACTCTGCCAACCACCCAGAGAGCTTGGACTAGGACCCTGAGCCAGCCACCCACGAGACCCAGATGCAAAAGGGCGCTTCCCAGGTTGTCCCCCTATTGTAGACGGGGCCTGGGATGCTACTGTTATGAATCTTCACGTAACTATCTGATTCGCAGGATGTGTTTTCATTGTTACAAATTGAACACAATGAAACATAATTAAAGCGTGGTGGTTAACATTGTGAAATATTTGTTTTCTGCTGGTCTTAGGCGGTTCCTGTGAAGGGGTCATTTGACCCCCAAAGGGGTGGCAACCATAGGTCGGGAACTGCTGACTTCAGAGGTTATGTCCCCGAGGGGATCAGCCGTCCAGGGCAATCCGATCCTATGGACTGTCCCAGCCTAGGTGGGCTCCAGCAGGCCCTCATCCTGCTGCTAAGGAGAGCTGAAGGTTTCCCTGACGGAAAGCCCACAGACAAGGTCAAGTCCACTCAAGGAGACCAAGGTTAGGCTGCCATCTTGAATCTGCCCATCTTGTCACATGTGCCCCTAATCCCTCCGCTTCCTATCGCATGTACACCCCCAGATCACCCCCTTCTTGCTGTGCATCTGCCTATTGTACAGCCCCTTCCTGTGACGTATGTGGTGATGGGTAATGAGAGGGGCTTGCGATCCCCCCCAAAGTTAAAGTGACCAGATTTTAAGCGGGACACCATTGCCGGGGTGGGGGGTGTGGATTCTTGATTAAAATTTTGGTTTATATGGAGCAACAAAAATGTTCATAGAACGCAAAAATAGTATTGTAATATATTTATTTTAATTTCAAACCACCACGGGACGTTGTTAAATTGTTAAAAAGTGGAACGTCTGGTCACCTTACCCTAAGTCTATCTCTAAGTCTTGGTTAGAAATCTATTCTCAGGACTGAGCCCCAGTGGCGTCGTGGTTGTGCGTGGGACTGCGGCCCACTGGGTTGGAGGTTCAAATCCAGCAGCAAGGCTGGGCCTCCTACTCCCACCACCAGAGGGCAGTGATGCCCCAAAAACAAAACAAACAAACAAAAAGAAATCTATTCTCTCTCTTCTCCCCCTTCCATGTGGACCACAGAGAGGGGTGGAGGTAAGCATGGTACTATCAAATGTATTTTATTCTCTATTTTTTATAACCTTGCATGTTATCAGTGCCTATGGCCTCTCGGTGTTAGGGGCTGAGCTGAACTGGGCGTGCACACCGGGCACATGTGTGAGGCAGGGAGCCGGAACCACTGGCTACTTCGCTTGCCAGGTGAACGGGCAGCCCCGCCTGCGGCCCACAGGCCCCATCTCCCTGCTTGTAAAAGCTGTGCCCTGGGGCACACGGTGGTTATGTGTTGAGCTGGGAACGTAACCGTGAGGTCAGCAGTTCAAAGCCACCAGCCTCTCCTTGGGAGAAAGACGGGGCTCTCTACTCCTGTACAGCCTCAGCTCCGCCCTGCCCCAGAGTCCCTAGGAGTGAGTCTGGTGAACTTTGGCCTGGCCAACACGGGTGCTGGCAGGGATTCTCCTCCAGGGGGCGACATCGTCCCTGGCCCACCATGTCTGGGGCTTCTGATGATAGTGACCTTGGAGCAGCACTTCCTAATTCTAATTCCTCCTTCAGCACTCCGAGAGCTTCCCCATCCACCCACTGGTCCCAGGAAGGAAGTGGAACTATGTGGATCACACTCCAGGAACTGGTGGCCTTTAAAGGGGCTCCAGGTCATGCAGCAACCTGGCAGCTTTGGGGACCCATTCTGCTTCCGATTTCTCAACTCTCCTCCTCTCCGCCCCCAGGCACCCCTGCCAGCAGCCCTCCTGCCGGCGTGGCCAGGAGCAGCCCCTACCTTGTTGTCACCCACAGACCACTGGCCAAAGTGCTCCATCTCCTCCACCAGCTCGTCGCAGGCCGTCTCCGTGAAGATGGGGAACCAGTAGACGTCCGGGCAGGGCTGGGGGAAGCTCCGTCAGCAGGGTCCTGAAGGCCCCTCCCACCTCCTCCTACTCCTGCCCCCACTGCCCTCTGCGGGGGCCCCAGCCTGCCCCGCCAAGTCCCTGAGCAGGGGCTGGGGTCGCTCCGGGTGGCAAGTGTGGGGCCATGAAGATGGACTTCAGCGAGGGCCCCAGGTTCTGAAGAAAGGAGGGCGCACACCCAGGGGCAGCGGGCAGGAAGGGCGTCCAGGGAGCATCCCTTTCGACAGGGACCACTTTTGGGACGTTCTTCCACTTTCCTGCCTGGGCCAGGGGAGAGGCCCAAAGCCCCAGGCAGAAAGGGCCAGCTAGTGGAAGGTGTCATCAGCTGCTGTTCTCTCCCCAGCACTACCCCCACCCACTCCCCCCGCCGGTCTCCAACTCTGAACAGACGCCCCCACGGTCCCTACCGTCTCCACCAGCTTCCCCTCCAGGGCCTGGGTGTAGTTCTCGTGGATGTACTTCTCCTTCCAGTCCTGAGGGGACAGGGAAGCAGCTAAGGGCCTCGGGCCAGGACCATGCTGAGAGCCACGCAGTGGGAGTAAGGCTGCTTCCGGGGTGGGGGGAGGGTCCCTCCCCAGGCACCCACCCCCATGTGCAATGTGGTGGACATGAGCTTGCCTGGGGGCACGGGGTGGGCATGCACTTCTGTCCAGCGTCTATGTGCAGAGGCACACCGCTGGGGGCGGGGGCTGGTGCTTGCACATGGGTCTCTGTGTGCTTAAGTCCACGTGCACCTGCCTCCCCCACAGGCAGTTGCGTGGATCCACTGGGCCTCAGCCTCCCAGTCCTGTGCTCTCACCCCGTCCCATTCCGGCCCACAGGCCCCCCGGGCAGAGGGAAGAGAGATGGGCGGAACTCCTGTTAGAACCTGAGGGCTGGAGGGGTGGGGGGGAAGGGAAGGCACCTCGGGCGTGGGGGGTCCTCACCTCGGGGTTGCTGAACACCTCCCAGAGGTCATTGTGGAGGTGGGTGGTCTTGTAGTTGTCCAAGGAGAGCAGGTGGCCAAAGCTGTGCCGGTTGGTCAGGAACATGAAGGTGTCCTGGGGAAGGGAGGCGAATGGGAGGGAGGTCCCCTCCTTCCTACTCCCTTCCAGACTCGGGTCACGGCTAGGGGCAGAGCACCCCGGGGAACCCAACACCCAGCCCAGGCCAGACACTAGGGTACCATTGGGGGAAGCTTCTGGGGTGTGAGGGAGAAGGATGACGCTTTGACACTGACGTCTTACCCAAAGGGTCTTATTATCACTTGGGACGGGGGGTAACGGGGGAGAGTGGGAACAAACTCCCAAAGAGCGTGGCACAAGGCCGAGGCGGGTGAGAGTGTACAGTCTGCATGGTGTCTAGTCGGAGGGACACCAGCTTGTAACGTCGCTGCAGCTGGCTGGCTGGGCAGGCGGCATCCCGGTGCACAGAGGGCCCGGGCCCTGTGAGCCAGGTGGTTTTCATGCACTGCTTCTCAGGAGCAGGTCTCCGGGCCCTTCCTCCCGGTCAATCTTAGCCTGGAAGCTCTCCTGACACCGGCTTGGCGTCACGGCCACACGCTGTCTCCACTGGCAGACAGGTGGCTGGGCTTCAAACCTGGGGAGACTCTTCCCCCTGAGCCACCACCGCCCTCACCTATGCTCTGTGGAGAATGTAATTAAGCGGGGTGGGAACGGCTAAAATGGCCCTGAAGATCACCGAGGGGAGGGGGTGTCTGCCACTATGCCCGGTGCCCCCATGAAGGCCTGGGGGGCCTCTGAACAACCCCACAGTGTCTCAGCAGCTCTCTGGGCACCCTGGAGACAGCCTTCGCCACAGGCTCCTGCGACCCTCAGTCCCCGGCTGACCTGCTGCCGCACGTTGGCACAGAAGGACATGTCGGAGTCCAGCTTGCTGTGGTGGAACAGGTCTTTCTGCTGCAGGTCGCCCCGCAGGGCGCTGCCTTTGATCAAGTACACATTGGAGATGTAGGGCACATTCCAGACGCCACTAGGAGAAAGAGATGAAGTAAGTCACTGGCTGAGGGTCAGGGGTCAGACAAGGCCAGGGACAAAGGAGACAGACCACAAGCAGGAAGAGCATGACAGTGCCGACTTGATTCCCCCACCCTGGGTCTAGGGACCTAGAATAATGATCAGGAAGTCCTTCTGAATGTCTGCCTGTAGTCACCCTTGCTTCATAGTACACAGAAACTTAAGAGCAATTTGAAAAAGAAACATTGCCATTGAATCAATTCTGACTTATCATAACCTCCTACAACAGCGGTTCTCACCGTGTGGGTCATGGCCCCTTTGGGGGTCATTTTTCACAGGGGTTGCCCGATTCACCACAGTAGCAAAATGACAGTGATGAAGTAGCAATGAAAATAATTGTATGGGGCTGAGCCCCGGTGACGTAGTGGTTGTGCGCGCTGGCATGGAGGTTCAATTCCAGCAGTGGGGCTGGACCTCCTACTCCCACCACCGGAGAGCAGTGATGCCCCCCCCCAAAAAAAAAAAAGAAAAAGAAAATAATTGTATGGGGGAGGGGGTCACCACCACCTGAGGAACTGTGTAAAAGGGACACGGCAGAGGAAGGTTGAGAACCGCTGCCCTACAGGGTTTCCAAGACTAAATCTTTACAGAGCAGACTATGAGGCGGTCCTGCCCCGGGCAGGAACACTGGGAAGGGAGGCACTGGAAGTTCAGAAGAAGAGATAAGGTTGCCAGCCCCATACTCACACTCTCCGCCCCTGCACGATGTCCACGTAGTCTTCAGAGCGGGCATAGTAGCCATCTGCACTCAGCGCCCCCCAGAAATTGGACCAGAGCCGCCCGGAGCGGGTCATCAAAGGGGCGATAATATTCCTGTGGAGAGAGCACCTCAGTGGGAGGCCACTGCCCACTGCAGCAGAGGCTGGACCAGCCAGAGTCCGGCAGGGCAGAACCTGCAGGTGCTCCCACCCACGGTGCACCAAGGACAGACTGGGGGCTGGAGCAGAGAGGGAGGAGAAGATCCCAGGCGAGGACATGGGTGGGCACCACTGTCCACCCAAACCTGGAGCTGCACACTGAAGGCAGGGACCGGGGATGCCACAGGTGAGGCTGAGGGGATGGGAATAAGCAGGTGAGGAGCCCACAGAGAGCAGAGGTCAGCTGGGAGCTCCAGTCCAGGGGTGCCCACGGCCTCACTTGTTCTGCTCGATCAGCAGCCGCAGGGTGTTGGGCTCTGTCAGGGCCACGTCGGCGTCCATGCTGAAGTAGTAGGTGCAGCTGCGGTCCTGTCGGCACAGGTCTCTGCAGGACATGGGATCAGGGGGAGCAGGGCTGGGACTCCATGTCAGCCTCCCCCCGAGGACCCAGCGCTACCCAGATAGCATCTCTGCCACTCCCATCATGAGCCCATCCTGCCTTTGCTAAGGACCAGCCAGGACTCTCCATGCAGGGAGCCTAACTCCATGACCCAGGAGGGTCCAGGGGCCGGTGTTCTGAAGACAAAGGCCAGCAAGTGGTACGAAGAGCCCTGCACACCTCAGTGTTGGGCCAGGCCCAGTTGCCTCCGGCCCCGACACTGCTAGGCTCAGGAGAGTGGAAAGAGTGGGACTTCCTTTATGCCAAAAGCCTTTAAAAGTTAGGCTCTCTTTGTCCATGGAGTCCAGAGCTCAGCAAACCACAGGCTGTGGTCCACATTATTAGGTTTTTAAATGGTGAGAGAGTTCCAAAGAAAGGAGATGGAATCATAAGAATGCTATGACCTTC
Source organism: Nesogale talazaci (assembly GCA_004026705.1). Taxonomy (NCBI): domain Eukaryota; kingdom Metazoa; phylum Chordata; class Mammalia; order Afrosoricida; family Tenrecidae; genus Nesogale; species Nesogale talazaci. The sequence continues at coordinate 26,918 of PVJH01010160.1, read as the reverse complement.
AATGATCAATGCTTATAAATAAAATGCTATTGGAATACCCCTCGTTTGGCTAGTATCTTACATGGTGATGGGGAGTTCGGCTGCGGCCCTGCAACAGCGGCAGGGTTGGGCGGTGAAGACAGAGATCGATTGGGGCCCAAACCGTTCATTCATCAGCGACCCTTGGCAGGACCTTTGCTGAACTCTCTAAGCCTCTGACCGACCACACACACACACACACTTCCTACAACCTCACTGCCCCGGAATCAGTGCTGCCTCTGAGAGGCCCCAGGGCAGCACAGAATTGCCCCTGTGGGCTTCTGTGACTGATTCTTCAAGAGTGGTCTCCTGACACCACACTTAGGTGCCTTTTGTTTGCTTTTAAATAAAGGGAGAAAAATACCTAAAACATTTCTGCAGACTGAATTGTGTCCCCTTAGAGGAGACCGTCAGGAGAGGCAAAGCCCTTGAATCTCTTCACACTCACCGGGATTTATTCCCAGAGCAGACAGACAAATATTTGGCTCGCCTATGTGCTTATATGACCATTCCTTGCAAGTTCTTGCTTCCCAGAGAAGGAGGTACTGGCCTAAAAGTGACTGTCAGACGGTTCCCCTACGCAAGCACAAAGTGTCACATAAAGATAACACCTATGCTGTGTTGGTCTTGCTTTAAACTATTTCTTTGATGTATGCTCCCCTTTTTCTTTCTTTTTTTTCTGGGGGGGAGGCATCCCTGCCCTCTGGTGGTGGGAGTAGGAGGCCCAGCCTTTGCTCCTGTGGAGCTGGAATCGAACCTCCATCCCAGTGGGCCCCAGCCCTGTGTACAACACTATGCCACCGGGGCTCAGCCCCGTTTTTTCTTTTAAGATGCTATAAAAGTAGAGTTTGAAATAAACGGACCACCAGCCCTCCAGTTCCCAAACTTGTCTCTCTTTTCCTTTCTCATCTGCACACCTGGTTAAGACCTGTTCGTGATGGCAGTCTGGCTCCATCATCCCCTGAAAAACATGTAAACTCCAAACTCCTTAGATGTAAGCCCCCTTTAGGCCCCGGGCTTTGTAATGCCAGTGAGAGCCTCTCCCGGCCGTACAGGGGTTTCACGTTGGGCTGCTAACCTCAAGGCATGCAGTTCAAAACCCCGGGTGCTCCTCAGCAGAAAGGCCTTTCTACTCCCATCAGCAACAGGGACCATCTCGGAACCCCACTCGGGCCGCTCGACCCTGTCCTAGGGCTTCGCAGTGCGGCACTGGCTCAAGGGCAGCGAGTTTGGCTTGGTAACACTGTCTCGCTGTCTCTCCTCTGTGAGATCTCAAAGGAGCGAGAAATGGACAAAGACGCCCACCCAGAGCCCACAGAAAGTCTTTCCCAGGAGCTAGACATCTAGCCCCTAAACTGTGGGGGAATCCATCTGTTTGTGGACGCCACCACGTGGGGGGTTTCTGGCAGAGAAACACTAGATACCTAAGACAGGTTGTGTCTCTGATTGTAAGTGTGTGCCTTCTTCCTGTTCCCCAGCTCTGAACCCAACAGTACTGCTCAGCCTGCCCAGGGTTCCCCGAAGCCAGCAGGAAGGAAGCCACTTCCCCATTGGCCGGATGAGAACCGAGGCCTGGGAAGGGCAGAAACATGATGGAGACCACGAAGCCCTCTGAACTCTTTTCTCCCGATCCCACGATCCCTCCACCCAGCATGCCCAACTCTCCCAATTCGGGGTCCCGACTCACACGCCCATGTTCCTGGCGTCAGCGCTGGTCACCCGCGTCTCAGGACCCACCAGCTTCACGGAATGGTACTTGTCTCCATGCTCTGCCAGGAAGTGCTCCACCTGGGCCTTGTGGTGCTGCTCCTGGGGGCGGGAGGGAGGGGCAGGATGGGAAGGGTGGAACTGGAGTCTGCAGATGGTCTCTGCCACATGGACCGGACCCCCTTCTCCTACTGCGTGGCCTGTCCACCCTGGCCACGCGCTTTCCTGTCTCTGGGCTTTTCCTCCCGGCGGAAGCTCTGCAGACAGGATCCCTTCCAGATCCACGGAACCCTGGCCATCCTTCAGCCATACCCCACTGACAAAGCCCACCCGGCCGGCTCTCCTGATAGCCCCCACCACTTCCCCTCCCAGAGCTCAGGGTCCAAAGGTTGCTGGTGTGGAGAAGGGCTCTGGGTGGCTACACAACACCGAGGTCCCAAAGCTGAAAGGGGAAGTCCATGTGGCCCAGCACTCCCCGACCTGGGTGTGTGCCCAGGGGAACAGAGGAGGAGGAAGAGGCAGAGACAGAAATCATCCCACCCGCACTCACAACCACTCTGCTCTCAACAGTCCAAGGGGAACACACGTGCCCCATCCATCAATAAACCCAAATCCAAATGCACTGCCATCAAGTTGGTCCCCGTCAGACAGAAATGCCACTTGGTCTTTCTTCTTCCAACAAGAAGCCTTAACTTTGTTTCAAAGTAACTCTTTGGAAAGGCCAAACAAAAGGTCTTTGCTTTCATGTGGTTACAATGTTAATTCCCTAACAGCATCTACCATACTGTTACTGCTGTTCTTCATGGCTGGGGCTGTGAGTGAATCAAGTCTACATCCTTAACTTCCACACCGATTTCATCAACCTCTTCCTTGTCACTCCTCTTGTGCTGTTGGAGGCTGTGTGTTTTCTTGAATGTTTGAGACAGCTTCACTTTGAATATTTTTTTTGGGGGGGGGGCATCACTGCTCTGCGGCGGTGGGAGTAGGAGGCCCAGCCCCACTGCTGGAATTGAACCTCCGTCCCAGTGGGCCGCAGTCCCACGCACAACCACTACGCCACCAGGGCTCAGCCCTAGACTGCTTCACTTTGAACTTAGCTGTGCTTGCTGAGGTAAATCCTCCACCCTGGCTTCCCCCAAACCTAGGGAGGTGTCTGAAGCAGGGATCCGGTAGCCTCTGTGAGGACAGAGACTTCCCTTCGACTTCCGGACAGACTCTAGTAACCCCCGTGAGTTTCCAAAGACCCAGTGTGGACACGGCCGTGTGTGCCTTCTTTTCACGTGGACTCTGCTTGGCTTCGCTGACTGGCTCCACATCGATTGTGGTGTGGTTCCCTGTGTGGGATCTTGCTCCTCGGGCTTGGGTCCTGATTCATCACTGCCAGATTCTGTTCCTAACCCCGGCTTAGCCACTCCTGCTTGACATCGGGAACAGTTCCTGAGGCTTCGCCTGGCGTTTTGTACTGGGAATTCGGAACCGAGATGGCAGCAGGAGTCGGGGAGAGCACCGAAGCCGTCCAGCTTTACCGGAGCAGAAAGCATCCTCTCTCTTCCAAGCAGCAGCTGGGGGTTTTGAAGAGTTCACGTTGTGGTTTAGCAGCCTGGTGCGGCCGTCACCCACGAAGGAGCCCGGGGGCTTGGTGGTTAGCGCACTCAGCAGCTAGCTAAGTCGATGCTGCCGAGTCGTGACCCAGCGGCTTTCTGCGGCGGTCACTCGTCCCAGGAACAGAAAGTGTCAGCGTTCTCCTGCGGAGTGGCAGGCGGTTTTGAACTGTTGACTGCACTTAGCAGCCCGGTGTGTGACCCGCCGATGCCACCAGGGCTCCACCCATGAAGATCACAACCCGGGGATCCGTATGTGGTCCTTCTGCTCTGTCCTGTCGGGCCACTGGACGTTAGAATGAACTCGACGGCCCAACAGATGAAGTGGAGAAACAGGATGTGGTCCAGACACGCCACGGGCCACCACTCAGGCACGAAGAGAAACCGTGGCCTGATGCAGGGGTGCTCACGTGCTGTCTTCGCTTGTCCGTGTTGCTGCACTTCCAGCCATTGTTTGCGCATGTGGCTGACACCGAAGATTGCATCTGATTGGCTGTGCTGTGTATCAGTTAAGTGATGGGATAGATGATAGGCTTACATCGATTCTCTTAATGCCATGCAATCTACCCACATTACATTTGCAATTAGTAGATCACGAGGGACGTATTGAGCACCCCTGGCCTCCATCTATCATCTATGTACAAGGGAGAACGTGGCATCAGGATGGAAGGAAGGCTCATTAACAACTTGTGATATGCAGGTGGCTGAAAGCGAGCAGGGTTAGAGCCCTTCCAGATGGAGACCGAGGACCGCAGCCTTCAGTGAGGACCCCCACTCAGCGTCAGGGAGACCCCAACCTTCCCAACGGGACCCGGGGGTGACATCACGGTAAATGGAGAGAAGGGTGACGCTGTCAGGGGTTCATCTTGCTTGGATTCACAATCGATGCTCATGGAAGCAGCAGTCCAGAGACCAAATTGGCTGCACAAGGCCCACTGAAAAGCAGGGTTGTTACTATGAGGGCGAAAGGGCGCCTGGCCCAAGCCAGGGTACTCTCCGTGGCCTCCCGTGCAGGTGAAGGTTGGACAGTGACTAAAGAAGACCGGAGACGATCCGATGCCTTTGAATGATGGTGCTGGAGAACACCGACAGTCCGTCCCGCTGACTGCCAGAAAGGCAAACCATCTCTCTTGGAAGGAATACAGGGGGCTCCCGAGAGGCCAGCCTTTCTCTTACAGACTTTGGACGTGTGGTCAGGTGAGACCAGTCCTAGAGCAGGACGTCGTGCTTGGTACCGTGGAGGGGCAGTGGAAACGAGGCGGAGAGAGCAGCTGCAACAAGTGATTTGTGTTGCTGAATCCTAGCCCGCCCCCACCCCAACAGGACCCTCAAGATGAGAGTCAATTTGGCCATCCTGTTGTTAGCCACCCTCAAGGCCCAGGGACCACTGTTCCCTGGGACCACACGGTCCAAGGGAGTTTCACTGGCTGGCTTTTGATAGTAGACCGCCTAGCTTCCTAGCAACGCCAGTATCCACGGACAGACAGGTGGGATCTAGGCCCGAACGTGCCAGCTGAAAAACCCCAGAGTCTCATGCTCGTGAGATTCCAATATGGAGTCAGCGCCGCCAGTGATTCAAAGACACAGCCTTGCCATCAGCTGATCCAGCTCTGAGCCGCACCGTGTAATGTTTCTGAGCAGACAGCCCCATCTTTCTCCCGTAAAGCAGCTGGTAGGTTTGAAGCACCCACTTTGCAGTTAGCAGACCAATGCACCACCGTGGCGAGTGAGGCTAACAGAGTCGTTCTAAGGCATGGCTGTGCTCCAGGCACTCTAAGCACTTCAAACATCAACATGTTTAACCCTGGGATGCTGCTCTGTGGTTGGCACTGCTGGGGCCCGGATGTAACAGGCAGGAAAGTGGAAACAGAGACGTAGCTGATGAAGGCCAGATAAAAGCAGTGATGTTGGGACAAACCCAGGCAGTCCAATTCCGAGTGTCCTTAAGGATTTGGGGAACAGACCCCACCCTCCCCCACAGGGCCTGGCTAATCCCAGGCCTGTCGATGCCTAAGCCTGACTCACATGGTTGTGGATGAAGAGCCGCATCTGTTTCTGGGGGTAGCGGAGGTGCAGGAGCCGCCGGAAGAAGAGCGAGAGGAAGGGTGTGGGCTGCTCGATGAACACGCCCACCAGGACCCCAGGCAGAGCTTCGTCCTGCATGGGAGGAGGTGGCACAGAGTCCAGCAGCGTCCAGCTCGGTGCTCACCTCCAAGGAGCTCCCGGGGGTGGGGGTGGGGGGGAGGTTTGGAGGATCCCGTGCCGAACCAGAAGCACACAGACTAACTCAAGGTCAGGCCTGTCTGGGGACCCCGGGGGTGGGCAGAGGGGGAGGGGAGCCCAGGCTGAGAGCCATGAGCCAGGAGAGAAGGGTCCTGGGCAGGGCAGGGGCTGCAGGACCGCCTGAGAGACCAGGCAGGAGGCATCCGAACTGTCCCTGGGGGAAGCTGGTGGCATATGCCAGCTGAGAAGGCCTCCTGGGGTCAGTGCCTGGGGATCCTGGACTGGGAGGGGACCCCGTTCCTTCCACCAGCCAATGGAACATGGATCCTCACCGCGATGCCCTTGAGGTTGCGCAAGCCCTCGTCACAGACGGCGCAGCCCGTCTCGAAGGTCCAGAAGCGGGGGATGTAATTGCCCAGGTAGTTCAGCTGCAGCTGTCGGTGGGGATGAGAGAGGGGCCATCTGCCCTCCAGCAGGCCTACTGAGCCCACCCAGTCACACTCCCTGGACCCCTGCTCCCCACCCCTCCAACTCAGTCCTCTCCCCCTTGCCTCACCCTAAAATTTTTTTTAAATCGCAGTTGCCATCAAGTGGGCTCCGCCGACTCTGGGTGCCCTACATGTGTCAGTCCCGCTGGGTTGAGGCTTTCAGAAGCAGGTCACCAGGCCTTTATTCTGAGTCTCCCCTGCATGGACTCACACTGCTGAGCTAGCGACCTGCTCCTCAGGGGGCAGGGGTGGGCTTCTATCCACCCCTTGGAGCTCACCAAAGCTGCCAAGGACACCATGCCAGCGTTCCATCTCTGGAGCCCTCGGAAAATACAGCGTCCTGGGCCCCCTCCAGAGATGCCAACAACAGAGCAGCTTTGGGTGGGGCCAGGAAACCGGCATTTTTCACAAGCTCCTCCACCACTCAGAGTCACCAAAGGACCCTGACTCAGGTGAGCCAGGACCTCACCAAAACAAATGCTCCAGGGGCCAGGGCGCAGCAGGGTCCAGCTCCCCTCCTCCTAAGAGGGCTACACCCTGGCTGCCTGTGACTCTATGAGGGCAGTGTCTCTTATGCCCTGGGGCAAACAGTCCAGCAATGTTTGCTGAAGGAATAAGCAAGGAATATGCCCTGGAAGGAGGGGAGAGGCAGAGCTAGAGGCAGTCCTGTTGAGACCGGGAAGGACACAGTGCCCTCCCGGGCACCCTGCTGCCCAGCAGGGGTGGGCTGGAGGTCACGGACCCCAACAGGGAAAGACAGGACTCCACTGAACTCAGATGTGAAGTAAAGAGACAGCCAGCCCACAGCGGGGCCCAGTGGGAGGCCTTGACTCCAAAGAGAGGCCGGGGGAATCGTGAGGGCTGAGGGCTGAGGCCGCTCCCTACCTTGGTCGGCCCGTTGCCATGAATCACGACCGGGAGCGTGTCGTAGGCCAGGTTCCTTGCTCTCACGTGGCCCATTTCAAACTTGAGCACGACTTCATCTGCGGGCCAGCGAGCACAGCGCCGTGCAGTGTCAGGCCCAGAGGCAGCCGACAAGCAGGACTCAGTCCTAGCTCCTCCCCCCACCCACAACCAAGGGGTGGCCTTGGACCAGCCACTGCGGTTCTCTGAGCCTCAGTTTCCCCCTCTGTGAAGTGGGGATAATCTTCAGCATCTTACTGTGCTGGGGGCGGGGATGGGGGAAGAGCAAAGACCAGGCCACCGCAGGTCCACACACCGGGAGGCCCCAAGACCCCAGTGAAGGGGGTGTGGAGCCACCTGTCCTGACGGACATGGGGAGCAGCAGGAAGGAAGAGCCAGCCAGAGGGGGAGGCCAGCGTGGTGAGTGGCGCTCTGCTATGATGGAGAGCCTACTGCGGACAGGGCTCTAGCTGCCACCTTAGACACAGCAGGAAGCTGGCTAATCTCCCTACAAAATGCAGGGGCCTTCCCTTCTCTGAGACCCAGTTAAGTATGACAGGACGGAGGTCTCTGGGGGGTGCTCCCAGGAGTCCCAGGGGCCCAGCTTTCAGCAAACTCTCCTAAAACCACCCAACCGGTATCTCCTCCAGCTCCCTTCTCTAAACGTGGAAACACTGCAGCCCAGAGAGGGGGCGTGACTTCCCTGAGGTCACCCAGCCAGACAGCGCAAAGTGCTGCCACCAGCAGCCATGGACTTAGAGCCAGGCCCAAAGGTGCTTGGCTTCAAGGACCCAGGGTCCTATGGCTTCCCACACAGCCATCTCCTAACTCCCTGCCAGTCCAGCGTCTGCCCCAAGCCAGGAAGCCTTCCTCTGGGCTCTGGGGATTGACCATAAGGGTCTCCCATCTCCATCACCCAGCCCAGAGACACAACTAGAGCCCAGGCCACGCTGCAGGGGGTCTCTGGGAGTGGGGTGGCTGGCTTCCCAGCACCACAGGCCAGGCCAAGGGACCAGGCCTGCTCTCGCCCTGGCCTCAAGCTGTCCCTTATCCACACCTCCTCCTCCACCCCAGACACCGCTGTCAGGACCTCCCACCATTGCCCGTGGGGCTGCTCACCCAGGGCACCATCTAGGTTCTGGAAGATTCGGCACCGGTGGTCCAGGGTGATATTAATCTGCTTCTGCAAGAAAAAAGAAGCCAGGCTGCACGAGGGGCAAACCCTGAGCAGAGGACGGGGGTCTGCCCCTGCCTGACTCCCACAGCTAGTGCTGCTTCTGTCATCCCCAGCTGTCAGGGAAGCTGGGGGCTAGGAATGCCTGCTGTGGCCACATCCCTAGGCATAGGGGACTCCCAGACATGGAAGCAGACGCTACGCTACGGCAAGAGTTGGTTCAACCACACCAGCAGCGGCAGACTGAAGAGCATCAGACATGTGCTTCCAATTCCATCCGGTGTCCAAAGTCTTCCATTAGTCACTTAATCATCAGAAGAACAAGACTCGGGGCTGAGCCCCGGTGGCGTAAGTGGTTGAGTGCGGAACTGGGCCCACGGGCTTGGTGGTTCAAATCCAGCGGCAGCTCTCAGGAGTGGCACTGGGTAGCGCCCATGACCACCAGAGGCAGTGATGCCTGGCCCCCCTCCCCCAAAAAAAAAGGTTTAAAAAAAAAAAAGAAAGAAATAGAACGAGACTCACTGCCCTAGAGTCAGTGCCGTCTGACTCAGAGAGACCCTGGGGCACAGGGTAGAACTGCCCCAGTGGTGTCCAAGACTGGAACACTTTATGAGAACACTTTGCTCCTTTGCGATGTGGTTTCAAACTATGGACCTTTGTGCATCACAGCCCAACTTGTAACCATGACACCACCGAGGCTCGTAATCTGTTTAACAGCCTCGTTAAAAAGCACAACTGCTGGGCTGAGCCCCGGTGGCATAGTGGTTGTGCGTGGGACTGCAGCCCACGGGTGCTTCAATTCCAGCAGTGGGGCTGAGCCTCCTACTCCCACCACCAGAGAGCAGTGATGCCCAAAACAAACAAACAAACAAACAAACAAAAAGCACGACTGCTAACCCCTGGTACAGGAAGGCACAGAGAGGCAGGACACATTGCCCAAAGTCACACCGCTATTAGGTGGCTCGGCTGGTCCCAAAGCCCCTGTTCTTAACCACCGGGCCCCACTGCCTCTTTCCATTTCAAGGTGTCTCAGGGAGCCCCTCAGCTAGGAAGAGGTGGAGGGATGCAGTGTGGACCCCAGTCTCTGTCTCAAACAAGTTTTATGTTTGGGACCCTGAGGTTCTGCAAATGACTTCTTCTGAGGCAAAGGGGAAGGAGGAAGGTTTGAGAGAACAAACATATCCATTTCCACTGCACAAACCCGACTGCTACATGCTCTGATCAAAGCTGAGGCCCAGAGGAGGACGGTAACTTATCCAAGATCACACAGCACAGCATGGGGTCGGAGGAGAGAGCAGGGAAGAATCCCGGACTCTCACCCACGGGTTCCCTGAGCTTCCTGCTGGCCCAGAGGACACCTGCTGTGTCTGGCCTGCACTGGTCTGGTTCTGCCACCCCACCCCACCCTCCGTGTGGCCTGTCTCAGTACAATTCTGAGTCTGACTGTCCAGCCCAGATCTAATGAAGGAGCGCATTAGTCCTGCAGGCACGCTCACCCCAGACACACACTATCCACTCCTGTCCTCACACCACCCGATGCCAACCATCGGCTCCTGGTCTCCTGCTCCATCCAGGTGGGCAGAGCCCGTCTTGCTCACAAAGCTGCACACCCACCTGCCACACAGGGTCAGGTTCTCACTGTGTGCCCAAAGAGTGGACAGAAGAAGGGGTGCCACTGCCCACACAGGACCTTGGTTCCTGGGGCCTCTGCTGCAGCTGCAGACAGGTCCCTGGGCAGTCACTCTTCTTGGCCCACCTGCTGCCTCTTACCCTTTTCTCTGGGTCCAAGAAGATCCTGGTGTAGAAGAGCTGGTCACTGTCGCTGTCCTGGCCCTCCCACTTGGACACCAATTTGCTGAGGTTGGGGGCATAGCCGATGAACCCTGGGGGGCATGGGACACAGTGATACACACACACACACACACACACACGGGACACAGAGATACACACACACACACACACACACACACACACACACACACACACGCTTAGCTTCCAGGTTCCAGGGCAGAAGCCTCCTTGGGCCTCCTAGTCCTCCACCTCCCGTCCTTCATCCACCAACCCTGCCTCCTCTTGGAAGTCGTCTTGGATTGAGAGGAGGCTGTGTCTCCAAGCTGGAACCAGCCCGTCAATTTCTGATCAGTTCACACCCACCCTAGAGAGAAGGCTCTCTCACTGCACCAGGGCAGCCCCCCGTGTGTCCCCTTTCAGCCCAGCACTGAGCTGGGCACCTCTGGGTGGAGCTACTGGTCCAGTGAGGCCAGAAGCCCCGGAGGAGCCATGCCCAGGGCAGGCTCCATGAGGTCGGACCGTGCATCGAGAGCTGGTGCAGCACAGACACCGCCTCGGGCTCCCTGGCTGGATACGGACGATTGGGAAAGAAAGAGAAGTGGGAGCCAGGGCGACGTCCATCTCAGGAACATGCCGGCGCAGGATGTACAGGGCAGGAATGCGGAGGCTGCGGGGTGGGGGTTGGGGGGACAACGTGGGGATCTGCATCTTGCAAAAGGTCCCACTGGCTTGACAGGCTGAGTGCAGACAGAACCCGAAAGACGGCAGAGAAGTTAGGAGACGACTGCGCGTGTCCAGGAGCCAAGGGAGGGCAGTGGCCCGATGAGGGGGAGGTGGCAGGAACGTGGAGCTGAAGACAGCGAGTGCCAGAAGCCTTCAGGAGGTGAGGGGCGGTGGGACTTGTGATGGGTGGAGGTGGGGAGGGCGAGGAAGGGGAAGGAGGGGACTCTGGGGTTTTGCCCTGTGTCGTGGGGGGGGGGCTGTTTCATGAGACGAGAGGAGCTGCAGGCTTAGGGGCGAACCCCTCAGGAGCTCTTAATGGCTATCTTCTGTCAATGCTGCCTTTGCTGTGGGTGTGTCGCTAAGGAGTACACAGGGGTCACAGGGAACTGGCCCACAGGATCTTCCTGGCTGGCCTCTTTACAGAAGCCGTGTGGGTCTGGCCAGTTTCTTAGGTAGTTGTTGGGTTTGAGCTGTCACCCTTCCCATCACCTTTCGGGATGGTTCACCTTATGTGACAACTTAGTGCCCATGGTTTGATGAAACGCACGTCTAGTTTAAAGTGACCAGATGTACCGCTTTCAAGCAATTTTCCTGGAGTCCCGCAGCATTTTTAAAAAGTCCCGATTTTTGGAACGAATGCATGACAAGCTAGTGAACAGCAGGAGAACAGGAAGGTAATACACTCCCTCTACCCCCACCCCACCCCCCAGTCAATGGTGTCCTGCTTTACCAATGTTAAAATCTGGTCACTTTAGTCTGGTTGCTAGTCCATAAGGCAGTCTGATAGGACTTTGTCACTTTCTGTAATATCATCTCATGCAACGTCATCCATCGGTTGGCTGAGAAGAGAATTGCCTTGAGTGTCTGCCTCCCGGATGCTGGCAGAGCTCTCTCTCTCTCTCTCTGCACTCCTCTCCTGCCTGACCCACAGCTCTGGGGAGACACAGGAGGTTCTGAGCGGGCCAGCTCCCACCATCGTCAAGGTTAACTCTTTGAAGCTCCCCCCACTCCCTTGTCTCCACAGCTCACTGGCTCAGTTTCTCTAGAGTCCTGGGACAAGCTGTTCAGAACATTCTGGGTTTGAACCCTGCCAGTCATCCATGTGGGGTGGGGGTGGGGAGTGTCAAGCCGGAGGGATTCTTATGGCTGGGTGCCCTGCCCCCTGCCCCGAAGCCAGCTCTCTCACCTCCAGAGCCCAGGAACCTCTTGCCGTCCGACACCGCTGGGTACTTGGCCTCCAGCCTGCGGTCCGGGTAGATGAGCTCTTCGGCTGAGAAGACCACCTGGCTCTTGGCCTGCCGGAACTTCTTCAGAAGCTCCCGGGGCCCGGATGCAAACACCACATCATAGCTGCGGCCAGAACACGGAGGTGGGAGGTGAGGGCACAGGCGGAAGAGGACGGACCGAACTTTCCACAAACCCTTCCCTCCTGCACCAGTCCTGGGTCTCTGACCCCGCCCATCACCTGCCCATTGACTCAGGGCAGAGACACTCCCTCACTGTCATTATTGGGGCGGGGGGGCGGGGGGGAACAGGGGTTCACCTTCTAGAATATCGTTCTATTTTCCCAAGAGGGGTCCAGCCCAGAAGCCCTCAGCCCAGTACCTGTCTGTGAAGAGAATGACCAGGTTCTCCTTGTCCGAGTGCTTCTCCAGGGCTTTCTTCAGCAGCCGAACCTTCTGCCCTCCGCCTGCTGGCGTCTCCTGTCCCCCGTTCCAATCCTCTCCAAGGCCGAGAACCTGCAGAGAAGGGCCTCTTACCACTGGCTGCCCCAGACCCCGGCCACCAAGGCCGCTCCGCTCCTGTCGGCTCGACGGGGCAGAACCGACTGCTCCTCTGGGTTCCAGACACTGGCCATCTTTCTCCCTCAGAGCTGCTGGGGGGTCTGAACCACAGACCTCGTAGTGAGCGACCCAGAGCTGAACCCACAACACGGCTACATCCTTTCCCCGTCAAATGGCCCACCCCTCACCTGGGCAGTGAACGCACACCCTTGCTTCTGCGCAGGGCCTTCTTCTCTGCCCGCTCTGTGGGACAGGGGCTTTAGAGGAGGCGGAGGCAGCTGGCCAGTCATAAGCCCCACCCCTCCAGCTACACGTAGGGCTTCACGGTGGGCTGCTACATGTAAGGCCAGCAGTTCAACACCAGCCACTTGTGGGAGAAAAAGGAGACCTTCCAGTGCCATACAAAGGTACAGTCTCAGGATCCCCCAGAGGCAGTTCTCCTCTGTCCTGTGGGTTCGCTCTGAGTTGGACTCGTGGCAGTGAGTTTGGTTTGGGGTGATCAGTTATGCGTGCCACAACCATGCTGACCCTGGGACCTGGAGTGTGTGGCTGGCGGTCCCCTTGCCGCGCGTAGAGAAGACCTGCCAGCCCCGGAGAACAAGCAGGGCCGAGAGATGGGGAGGCCAAGCGCGGGCCATGCTGAGATTTAGAGGCCTGCATCGAGCTGGGGCGGAAGCCAGTCTGGGTGTGTCCCCATTCCCATGAGCAAATGCCTGGTCTTCCTCGCTTAATGCCACTGGGCTGGACGGGCCACGTGGGCACTGGTGTGCCCTGGCTATCCCCAGTGCCCGCAGTATTGTCCCACAGAAGAGGCACGGGACACTCTCAGCTAAGTGGGGGGACATCTAAGTGGGGGACATCTCCGTGGTCTGCACACACAGAAGCCCCAGCCCACACCACTATTGCGTGAGGTAAGATCTGCAAACTGTGTCTACCCCACAATCCCCTGGGGTGATATGTACAAATGCCACTCTCAGGCCCTGTCTGCTAATTCACCTGCTTCCAGGGGTCTTCCCAGGTGCCCTCAGTCTGACTCGGGGGCCGAGTCCGAATTCTGTGACGGGAGGCTACCCAGTTCCAGGGCTCGCCCAGCACCCGCCGGCTGCCTCAGGCTAGCCCAGGCGCCTCTTACCTGAATCTTGTAGTTGAAGAACTGGGCTGAGCGTTTGAAGCGACGGAAGCCCTCCGTCTCCCTGGTGGCCACTGTGAGGACTAAGAGGCTGTCTGGGGACAGAAAAGGACATGATGAATGGAAATGGCGAATGAGGGGAGGTGACTAGTAGGAAGGGTCATGGTTCCCAGTGGTCTGTCGTATTAATCCATTACAGACAGGGCTCAGGCAGGAAGGGGCATGAGTAAGACCAAGCTGGTCAATGACACAGATGGGACATCCCCTGATCTCCCTGATCTCCCTGGTCAATCCCCCTCCAAGGCTCCTTCCACTTGGTAACTGACCAATGGGATGGGGCGCAACCACAAGGGACATCTTTGCCTCAGACACTGTGAGGCCGTGTCTCTCTAGTTAAAGGGGAAGGATGGGAGGGTGTGCTCTGAATACTGAATCCAGGAGGACCCCTTGCCCATGCTGGCATGGCAAAGACACAGCACAGATACCAACTGTCAGCACCCCTCCAGGTGCTTATCACCCCACCTTGGAATTCCCAGAACAGCACTGCAGGTGGACACAAGGAGTTGGTCTGCAAGAGAAACCGACTCTCAGGGGACCCTCTACCATCTACCCCTGATCTTGGGGCACAGCAGCTGCGCTACGACGTGCCTCGGGCCGCAGTTAGCCACAGGGCTAACTTTTCAACAGGAAACTTCTCTTGGGCTTTGTAGTGTGGCTTTGCTTCTGCTGGCGTCAGGGTTTGGGGTTCTCCTTGAGACCACAGCGAGAGATGAAGGCCAGGAGCTGGGTTACCTGCTCAGAGCCCTGGCTCTGCTCTCACGGGCTGTAGTGGGTTGACTCCTGTCCCCCTGAATGATCTCTCCAAGCCCCAATTGCCTGTAAGTGTGCCTTTATTTGGAATTACCATCTTGGCAGAGATAGCCAGGGTAAGCCCGGGATGATAATGGGTCCTCATTCATGACTGGTGTCCTTATAAGATGAGGGAAAGTGTGTCAGAGACTTGCAGGGAGACGGCGGCCGCAGGGTGGGCACAGTGCATGCATCCACTGTTGCCAAGGGAAGTCAGGTGGTGCGGCTGTACCCATGGCATGCCAGGAGCTGCAGGCCGCTACCAGGAGCCTAAAGGAACAAGAAGGGCTCCCTGCCTTGGGCACTCAGAAGGAGCACAGCCCCACAAACCCCAGAACTAGGAGCATCAGAGTCCGTTGTCTAAGTTAAGCCCCTCAGCATGTGCTCCTTCTTCCCAGGAAACTAACAGAGAGGCTGGGCAACCTTGGGCAAGTCCCTCTCTTTCGGAGCCTCGGCTCCCTCCTGATCAAGTGGGGACAAGAGCACCATTTCTCAGGGCTGTCGGCTGATGGAAAGAGATGGGGTAGGGGGCATTCCTATTGGGGTGCTTGGCACATGCCAAGAGCCTCTGAGGGAGGATCCCTCGGTTACTGGTGTGGATGAGTGAGAGTCAAACGCCTGCGCTGGCACTCAAGGCCCTGGGGCACCAGGTGACTTACGCATGCCCTCCCCTACCCTCTAAGTAGGACTAGAATCCACCCGCCCCACACAGTGCTCTTTCTCTGCTCCTCCCCAGCCAACGTTCTCCAGTGACAGTCACCATCTTTAGCCCCCACGTCAGTCCTCCCCAGCCCCATCCCACATGCCCCTTCTATGATGTGCTCTCCTGCTCTGGGACCCCACTTGGCAGCACTGCTTCCCAAGGAGTCTTAGATCCAGGACCACCGGGACAGATAACAGGGGCACTGATCCGCCAGGCCCAGACAGACCAGGGAAGCCCCACCCCAGGAAGTCAGCAGAAGCCTGGGCTCCAAGAACAAAGGGTCCACAGGCAGAGCCTGCTGAGAGGAGAGGCAGCTCCACAGGCTGTTGGGCGGGGATCTGATAGTCACCCTTGCCACAGCCAGGGGTGGGAGCAGAGGCCTGGGAGAGGAGAGGAGAGGTGGAGAGTCATCACCTGACCTTAGGGCCAGAAAAGGGTGCTGCTCATGCTTGGGGAAGGGCTTCCTCAACTCTGTCCCAGGAAGGCTGGGTTTCTGCCTAGGCAGGGAGAGTCAAAGCTCTCAGTTCTGTCAGCTGGGAGGTGCTCTTGCCCACAGGAGCTGCCCAGGGCAGGTAGGGTGTCACATTTCATGGGAGGAAAAAGTCAGATCCCTTGTGCTTCTGGATTCCCAACTGGAAGGGCCCCCTCTTCTGTCAGCAGGCAGAGGTGCATGCAGCATTGCTGGGATGTGGGAAGTATTGCACATCCTAGCCGGGTCAGTCATGGTCAACAGTTTTCGGTAGAGTTTCCAGACTAAGAATGGACTACGGAAACGTTAACAGTTGAGGGATTAGGGACTGAAAGCCTTGATGGGAGCAATTTTGGAATGCTCTCCGACACAGTATCAAAAGAGGCGCCCCTCCAGCCAGAAGGCGCAGGCTGCGGCCCAGGAAGAGCTGCCTCCTCAAAGTAGCGCCGACTTGACGGAAAGCGCCGGGCACAGCTTCTGGCCGCCGTCTGCTGGAGGAGCACACTCAAGATGAGAGGTGGCTGTAGGCACCCATGTACAAAGAATGACCGAGGGGACTTGGAAGTCACAGAACATGAAATGGAATGCATACAGATCATTAGCTTAGGCATCAGTGAGCGGAAGTGGACTGGTATTGGCCAGTTTGAGTCAGATGATTACACTGTTCGTTATGCCTATAAAGACAAGGTTGATTGGTGTGGCATTCGTCAATAAAAATTAAAAATCGTAAACAATCTAGAGGAAAAAACAATGGGACCAACAGTTCTGGGGGGATATGGGAGGTGGGGGAAAGGAAGTGGTGTTGACAAACTCAGGGACAAGGGAACAACAAGTGATGCAAAGTCAGTGGTGAGGAAGGCGTAAGAGGTCTGGCAGGGCTTGATCGAGAGCAATGTAACCAGGAGGAAATACTGAAACCCAAACGAAGGCTGAGCATGATACTGGGACAAGAGGAAAGTAAGAGGAAATAGAAGAAAGAACTATGAGGCAAAGGGCATTTATAGAGGTCTAAATAAAGGCATGTAAATATGTAGGCAACTGGACATCCCCTTACAGAAGAGTCTCAGGGAGGAGACAAGCCAGTCAGGGTGCAGTACAGCAACCATGAAACATAAAAATTTCCTCTAGTTCCTAAATGTTTCCTTCCCCCCCCCCCCCACCCACCCACTATCATGATCCCAATTCTACCTTACAAACCCGGCTAGACCGAGAGGGATGTACACTGGTATAGATGGGAACTGGAAACACAGGGAATCCAGGACAGATGATCCCTTCAGGACCAGTGGTGAGAGTGGCAATACCGGGAGGGTACAAGGAAGGTGGGGTAGAAAGGGGGCACTGATTATAAGGATCCACATATAACCCCCTCCCTGGGGGATGGACAACAGAAAAGTGGTTGAAGGGAGACATCAGACGATGTAATACGTGACAAAATCATAATTTATAAATTATCAAGGGTTCATGAGGGGGAGGGAGCAGGGAGAGAGAGGAAAAATGAAGAGCTGATACCATAGACTCAAGTAGAAAGGAAATATTTTGAGAAGGATGAGGACAACAAATGTACAAATGTACTTGACATGTACAAATGTACTTGACAATGGATGCATGTATGGATGGTGGTAAGAGTTGTCCGAGCTCCCAATAAAATGATTTTTTAAAAAATCCAAGACCTACTTAGAAGTCGGATGTTGTATATGACAGACAGTGTGTAGAGCTCTAAAGGGAGACCACTTCACACAGCTACTGTTAGGGGCCCTGGTGAGCGGGTTGCGAGTTGAGCTGAGCACCTCAGGGTCAGCAGTTCAAATCTACTAGTCGCTTCATAGGCTCGAAGATGGGCCTCTCTGCTCCTGTAGACTTACAGCCTTGGAAATGTGACAGGGCAGTTGTCCTGTCCACAGGGTCACCACAAGCCAGAATTGACTTCAGGGTAGTGAGTTTGGGTTTTGGTTGATTCAAATTCACACATCAATTACTAAAGTCAACGATGAAGAATTGGAAGAATTCTACCCAATTTCTTCAGTCTGAAATTGAGCTCACAAGCAATCGAGATGCAGTTTTCAAGTTTAAATTAAAGAAAGATACATAAGAAGTGTACTTAATACAATTGAATGATGGATTGCTATAAGATTTGTAAGAGGCCCCCCAAATAAAGGGTTAATAAATGAAATAAAATTTAAAAGATATGTTGATCATTACAGGTGATTGGAAAATAAAAGGTGAAGGAAATAAATAGAGGAAGGGTCGGTAATTGGAAACTATGGTCTCAGAGACAGAAACAAAGGTGGAACATGGCTGGCAAGAATTTTTTTTTTTTGTGGGCATCACTGCTCTCCGGTGGTGGGAGTAGGAGGGCCAGCCCCACTGCTGGAATTGAACCTCCGTCCCAATGGGCCGCAGCCCCACGCACAACCACTATGCCACCGGGGCTCAGCCCTGGCAAGAATTTTTAAAAGGCCAATGACTTCCCTGCAAACACCTTTTCAACTGGGACTATCCACGTGGACCTCGCCGGAAGGACAACACGGGACCCAAAGTGACTGCACCGATGGGAAGAGACCGTGGAGAAGCTCAACAGGACCGGACAAAAGGAGGCCGGGGGAAAACTGGTCAGACCATTGACTGCCCGTTGGCAAATTCTGGTGGCGGCTGAAGAAAACGATAACAAGTCCACCAGAAAACAGCTGAGTCATGTCTGGGGAGATTATTCTAGCAAGAGACACCAGTGGCTGAGCCTTGGCCAAATGCGAAGCACGTGACAACTCGTTCGCACACTTAACTCCCCAAACGACCCGGTCAGCTACCAAAAGAACCCTCAAAACGGCTGCCATGGAGTTGATTCTAACGCACAGCAACCCTAAATAGGGTTTCCAAGCCAGTGATTCTTCACACAGTTAATAGATGAAACCCGAACCCAAACCCGGTTCCCTGCCACTGAGTGGATTCTGACTCATCGCCACCCTGTGCAGCAGAGTAGAATGAACCCTGTGGGTTTTCAAACCTGTGACTCTTCAGAGGAGCAGAGAGCCTCCTCTTTGTCCCTCGAAGAGGCTGCTGGTTTCAAACCGCTGACCTTGTAACTGGCAGCCGCACACATAACTGACTGCCTACCAGGGCTTCTACAGGAGCAGAGCGCTTCACCTTTCTCCCTTGCAGAGGCTTGTGGATTTGAACCCCCAACCTGGCAGTTAGAAACCTAACGCTTACCCGACCGCGCCACTAGGGCTATGAAACAGGGAGCATCGTTATCCCCGTTTTCCAGCGGGGAAGAAAGCAGCAGCTGAGTCGTGGAGGACTGCTCACCCAAATTCACCTCCATGCAGGAGCCCCAAGTTCAATTCCAGGACAATGTATTTCATGAGCAGTCCATCACCCAGCTGTCAATGAGGCTTGGGTGCCACTCTGATGCTGATCTTCTCAACCAGCGGTGCTCCATCTGTGGGGGACCACCTCTTTGGGGGGTCGAACGACCCTTTCACAGGGGTTGCCGGATTCATCACAGTAGCAAAATGACAGTGATGAAGTGGCAACAATTTAATTTTATGGTTGGGCTTGACCACACCATGAGGAACTGTATTGAAGGGTCATGGCATGAGGAAGGTGGAGAACCACTGCTCAAGACTAAGATGGACAAAGAGCAGCCTGGGGACCTGTTTCCGATGGTCAGTCTGGGAAAACCCTCTGAACCACAGCAGTCCAAGCCCTCGTGCATGGGGTGCCTCATTGCCGAGAGTCAGGGGCTGATTCCACGACAACCAGAAAACTCACTCCCATTGAGCGGATGCCGACTTACAACAGCCTTACAGGGCAGGGCAGAACTGCCCTGATGAGTTTCTGAGATTATTCGTTCACAGAAGTAGAAATGCCTTTCTCCTGAAGAATGGGGGCTGGATTCAAAACAGAGGCACAGACCTGGGTAGCCTGCCCAAGGTTACGGAGAGAATGAGCAGCACTCCAAAAGCCCATGCATGAGCCATCCTATCCCTGCCCAGGCGCTGACCAGGCAGAATGCCAGCGACTCCGGCTGCACACAGAATCCGGCATTCCCAGACTTCCTGCAGTGGGTCTCCTCCTGACTCACTGGCAGGCCCCCGCCAGAGCTCTGGCCAACCCATATGGTGGCAAAGTGGAGCATTCGGGTTCCAAGGCCTAGAGCCCCACCCACCTGCCTTTATTTGGATCCACAAAGCCTGCCTTGGGCTGAGGCCAGGGCCCTGCTTGGCCTGGTGCCCAGGGCACTCAGTCCTCGGGGCCTACTGCCCAAAGTCCAATGCCTTTCCCAGACGGCATGGCCGGCGCTCCAGGCTCAATAGCAAGCGATATACAGAAACAGCGGAGCGGGGAGGAGAGCTGAGCAAGTTAGGCCTACTGGGCCTCAGTTTCCTCCTCTGTAAAATGGGACAGAAGCAGGTTCTTGCAGCGTGCTTTTCCAGATGACACTCGTGAGGACTGCATGAGCCAAACACAGAGCCTGGTCACAGGCGGCGTGGCTTCGTATTGTAGGTGCTCCCCAAAAGAGGGAGCTGTGGGTGGGTGGGTGCTGTCCTGGGGTCTGAGGCCGAGAGCAAGGTGGACATGGAGAGGTCACACAAGGACCTGGAGGAGTGTGGGCCAGGCGGGGAGGCTCTGGGGAGAAGAGGCCCGCTCTGTGCGGAGGTGGGAACCCTCTCCCTCCGGCCCTCACCCTTCCCTTAATGGAAGCCATATATCAGCGACAGGCCTGGGGATTCCCAGTCTTCTCTGATGCCACTCCACCAGCTCCCCGACTCTGTGGGGGCAGCTTGACTCCTGGACAGCCCCCTTCCCTGCTGGGGAACAGCAGGACCAGGACCCTGGACAAACCTGGCTCGTGTCCCAGGTCTCTGACCTCGGCGCGGTTGGGTCCCAGCTGGTGTTCCCTCTCAGTGGCCAAACCAAAGCCCAAAGGAAAAGCTCCATACCAGAGGGGAGAGGGGAGGGTCAGCCGGCTGCCTCTGCTAGGGAAGAAGGGACCCTGCCCCTCCTGACCATCCCACTCAGCCCTCTGGGCGTTTGTCTGTCTGGATGTCGCTTTGGGGCAGCATGTTTCTGTCTCTCTGGTGGCCTCGGAGCTCCCCCCACAAGGGGCAATGCCTCGTCCTTCAGAAATAGGCCCCTGAAAGCAGAAGTTCATGTCTCCCCTATCAGACTGGAAGTCCACAGAGGTTAGACGCTCTGCCTCCTCCCTCAGTTAGGGAGGTCCCCAAGAGAGAACACGACATTAGAGAACAACACTACATTCTATACTTCACACTCCAAGTCCACAGGCCTTCAGTCCCGGGAGCGGACAAGCCGCCCAGAGCTCCCTGACCATCCAGCCCCCAAGAGTGTACAGCAAATTCTCATCCCCATCCTGAGCCTCACGGTGCCCAGAAGGGCGGACAGGTGCACTCCTGGGCTGCCTGAGTGAATGCTTAGTAGCTGTCCATGCACCCCAGTTTATGATGCTGGCCCAGGCTCCCCCACTCCACCCCACTCTGTCCAGCCAGAGGAGGGAGAAGCTGGCTTCTGTGGACTGTTTACTCTGCAGCATTAGCATTAGTCAGTAGACAGCTGGAACATGAGCGGCAGGAAAACACCCCCCTATATCCCATCCCCGCCCTCTTGACCACCTAGCGAAGGGTCCCCAGGAGACAGGGGCCAAAGAGAATGAGCGGCTAAGCTTGAGCCCACCCACTCTCTTCCAAACAGTTGTGGTCACCTGAGACCAGGGCCCAGTTTCTCCAAGCCCCAAATGCGACTAAGGAGTTGTGATTTCGAGAGGGTCTAGATGGGGTCAGGGAAGCAAAACATCTAAAAGTCCCGGGCCCGGAAACTGTGCTTACTCTGCTCGGGGCTATGGTGGATGAGCTCGGTGATACCCTGAATCCCACCCTCAGGGGTCTGTCCGCTCCACGCCGTGTCACCAGCTGGAGATCAGGACACCTGAAACCCTCTCCCTCTTTGGGCTTGTGTGGGAGACTGGATGCATCTCACTTCTCTTCTGGGGTGAAATGGGGTGGAAGGAGCTCAAGTTCGTGATAGCAGAAGCAGCAGAGGATGGCGAAGGCAATTTCTTTAAGTTCTCCAAGCTCCCAGCCAGCAAGTGGACCAGTGAGTGGCCTGCCCTCCCTGGATTCTTTGGCCATTCACAAGAGTCCTGCTGGCAGCACTGAGCCCAGGAGAAAAAACCAGCTTTACTGAGGGCCTTTCCAGGCCAAGCATCAGACTGACCCCTCATACACAGCTCCAGGAGTGACACATCACCATCCCCCTCACTGTGCAGGCTAAACCGGGGAAAGCCCCTGGGGACTCAGCACCTTTGGGCTTTGCCATAGAAAACGCGGCATCGGGCTGACACAAAGGAGGTTCTCCAGAAAAGGTGGGTCCCATCCCTTCCCCTTGCTCAAACACTAGGCTCTCCAGGAGATGAGGGTGGGGGCACCCAGGGAAACAGGAACCACCAGGGAAGGTTCCACAGGTGGCTCTGTTAGACGACCTGGGAGGGTGGGGTGCATTTTGAGATGTGCTGTTTGGGGAACTAAAAGCACAAAACAGGAGTCGGACTGGATAACTCAGAGCAATGGCTTTACTCTCTGGGCCTCCGATTCCTCCTGTGTGAAACCCAGGGGAGTGGGGGGGAGCACATCGCTGAGGCCACGGGTCGAAGTGCAAACCACTTCAGGTCACTCGTCCCCATCAGGTCCTCTCCACCTCCGCACCACCAGTCAGTCCCACTAGCTCTGAAAGCAGACACATCTGAATACAGGCTCCCAGACACACAAACGGTGAGTCCTTGGGTAAGTGAGGAAATAGGAATTCTAGAAGGGCCTACTTCCTAGTGTCCCTGGAGGGTGTAAAGGCAGTATGCCACGCTAACAGTGCAGGGGCCGGTCAGAGCGCTCCTGCAATCACCGCCAATAGTCAGAGGGGTTGTCGGTATTCTTTGATCCTCTGCTGAACAAGGGGAGTCCTAGGGGTGCAGTGGGTTACCCATTTGACCGCTTATCGCAAGGTCAGCCACGTGCACTCACCAGCTGATCAATCGGCGGGAGAAAGAGGCTTTGTGCTTCCGCTAGCACTCACAGCCTGGGGAACCCCGAGAGGTGTTCTGTTCTGAACTGTAGGTCCAGTCGACGGCGGCGGGTGGTCGCCGAATGAAAGGAGCCCACGTGACGCAGTGGGTTCCATTGGATTGCTAGCCGGAAAGTCAGCAGTTCAAACCCACTAGTCTCCCTGCTGGAGAACAAAGAGGCTGTCCGCGCCCGTAAATCTGGAAGGTTTCGGAAACCCTAAGAAGTCGGGGTGACTTGATGGCAGTAGCGGGGTGGGTGCTGGATGGGGACATCGACTCTCACCCTCCGTTATGCGCCACGCGCATCAGAGGACCTCAGCCCGGAGAGGGGACACGATTTGTCCAAGTCACCCGTAAGTGAGTCGCTCGGAGGCCGGAACCCAGACCCGCTCCCGCTCAGACCCCACTCCGACCCTCCGGCGCCCGGCCTGCGTCTTACCCTCGGGCTGGGCGTCGCCTTTGCCTTCGACCAGGAGCAGCCAGGCCAGCGGGGCCAGCAGCAGCAGGGGGCTCATGGTGAGGTCCGGGGCGCTCGGCTGCCAGGCGCCCCTCGCTCGCCGGGCTGGAAACTTCGAGACGCGCCGCGGTCCCGCTGCCACGCACCGGGCCCGCCCCGGGGGCGGAGCCGCGCCGCCCTCCCTCCCGTTCCCGCCCCCGGCGGAGGATTTCCTCGCAGACGGCCCTCCCCCAGGCCTCTCCGGGCGGGGAGCCGCCTTCCCAGCGCGCCCGGCGCCGCCCCGCCCCTCCGCAAGCCCCGCCCCTCCGCAAGCCCCGCCCCCGGCTCCGAGGTGGCTCGGGGCGCGGGGGCGCGGGGGTAGGGGTTAGATGTCCTACTGTACAGCTGAATGCAGCACTGCCCAGGCCTGCGCCCCCACAATTGCTGCTGTGTTTGAGGCCATTGTTGCAGCCTCTGCATCAAACCATCTTGCCCAGCGCCTTCCGCTTTTCCACTTTCCCCCTCCACTTACGGGCCTGGCCTGGCAAGAAGTCCGAAGTGCACGAGGTGAGGTCTCGCCAGCCTTGCCTCTGTGAGAAAGGTTGTCGACATCCCGACGCCTTATTGGTTCCTCTTGGTAATGTGCAGGTTACCCTAATCTGGGCCGTACCCGAAGATGGGTCTGTCAGACGGAGAACTGGGACGGATTGTCTTATCCCTCAGGAGTTTCTCAGTGGGCTGACGCTGGATTTTAACGACCAACCAGCACGAAATCCAATCTGTTCTCACTTGATCGAGAAAGCAGCCTTCATTGTTCGATTTCGCACGATCTGGCACCCAAGCCCAGAGACAAATGAGGCAAAAATGGGGTGGGCGCACGCCTCATAGACCCTCTGGAAATACTTTATCCACTCGTTCACAAGCCCCTTCCCCTGGTTCCTCATCGGCTGACAATCTTTCCCTTAATGTTGCCTAAGAGTTTGCTCCCCCACTTTCTTAGTTCATCCCGCTCCCACATTCCAGACTCCAGACCCCTGAACTTGGGTCTGAAGTCATCCCCGGTGCCCTGGCTATTTAGAAACTACCTGACAGTACAAGGCTCCCTGTTTGCTGAAGATGGAGCGCCATGGTGGCTTATTTTTCACACCTCCTGGGAGCCCTCTGGCTGTCCTTCCAAGATAGAGTTGTTGGTTCTCTTGGCAGTCCTTGGTATATTCAGCATTCTTCGCCAGCACCTATGCCAAAAGCATTGATACTTCTATGCGCTTCCTTATTCAGTGTCCAGCTTTCACGTGCAGAGGATGTGATGGAAAATACCAGGCCTTGGGGCCCAGGAAGTGACCACCATGTCTATACCCCAAGCTTAGGCTGGCACTTTGCAGTTTCAATAGTTGTGAGCGATCGCTAGACAGTGGATTGAAAGACGGCCCAAAAGGACTCACTCACAGGTGAGGAAGGGGGGAAAGAAAGCGGGGCAGGAAGATCCAGAGTCTCTACATCCTGTGAGGACCCAGGGCGGAGACCTTTCTGCAGCTGGCCACCAGACTTGGTGCCAGAATTCGCCCCCGGATGTTTTGAATTCAGGAGGATACAGATGGACATTCCAGAACCTTCAAGAAGGAAATACAGGGGTGAGCAGGAGGAGAAAGGGGGCTTGTGAGTTGGTGCCTATCTCCCCCATGTGCAAAGTGAAGTCATAGTCTCCATCCCCCATAGGATCAGAAGCCAGTTCTCCCTCCTCTTTCACTAGGGACCTCGGATGATGCACTGGGGCCAGCAAGAATCCTTGGGACTCCCATGATCACGTTCTCTGCTCCAGTTCAAAACAAAAACGAACTCACAGCCATGGAGGCAATGAAGGGCGTGACTGTCGAGAGAGTGAGAGCCCCTCTTTCTCCCACGGAGCTGCCAGTGGTGCTGAACGCCAACGAGGAGGACCTCAGCCCAGCTCATACCCACTACACTGCCAGGGCTCCTGAGGAAGGGGGAGAGGTCACTCTGAGAGGATACTGCCCTTGGCAGGGGAGCGGTTTCACCCTGGTTTCACCCCTTGGGCATCCATTTCCTTCTCCTTTCATCAGATTGTTGTTGTTGTTGTTGTTGTTAACAGTTTTACTTTTATTTATTTAGATTGCTAGATCATGAACCCGCTCCAAGCTTCATCCGGCAAAAGGGCCTGTCCCTTTAACCAGGGATGGCTGCTGTCCAACTGGTACTTTTGGTACGTGCTGCCCGTGTTTTCCGTGGTGCAGGCCCTTAAAGGCACAGGACTCTGCTTCTCTGGGAAGGTGGAGAGAGAATGTCCCAGTAGTCGGCCTGGAGAGCAGCTGTCCATGAGGGGCTTTGTGCAAACTGAGGGACGGGAGGAGGATGTGCTCACATTCACAGGTCTGGAAAGCCGACTCTGGTGGGGGAAGACGCTCATGGTTATGAGATAGAAACAAGTCTTAATACACATTCTCATGACTGGACACGGTCCCTCTAATAACCACCCATGAAGGAACTGTCATAAAGGAGCTACCATCTAAGACGGACCATTTCTGGATCTGGCTACTTCACAATGCCTAAAGGTTTTCTGTAGCTGAAAGCAATCAGGTGCTACAGCTAACCCCCCTGCGGAGGGCTCAGGGGCTTTGAGGTCAGCTGACACTAGGTCAAGACACTGACTCATCTTATTGCTATTTTATCATGTCACCTGCTGATGATATTGCCTATGGATTATGTCCGATGTTAGCTGTATGACATGCACGCCTCATGAAAGATCTTAAGCCCCACTCTGTGTGCCCACTGGAAAACACATGCTCTCTACCAGTCCCGACATGCAATGAAGAGCCCCTGCGCCCAGCTGTCTGTCTGTCTGTCTGTCTGTCTTGAATGTTTCCCACAATTGCAATGTCGATTCTAAGGACCCGTTGGAGTGTTGGGGACCCCCTCCCCCTGACAGACAGGGCTGGCCTGATTTCCTCCTCTTCCTCCTCTTTTACCCATTTGCTGTGCTGGTTGGAGGCAGAGCAACATGTGAAAATCCTTCTACTCTGGGCATGGGCTGCTCTGACCCATGTGGGCCACCACCAGGCAGAGTCAAGCTGACACAATTTACTGAGCACGCACTGAGTGCCGTACCCCTTTACTGGAATGAACTTACTTCTTCCTCTTGGAAGCAGTTTGTCTGATCAGGGGCCATTAAGCCTGGGCCTGGTTCCCAGTTCCCACTCCACAGTGCCTCTCAAGAACTGACTGGACCAATTTCTAACGGAAGCCCATGGATTCCTGCACACCCAGGAACATCTTCCAGAATGTGTAGGTTGGATCAGAGAACTAAAAAGAGTGTTTATGTTTTGATGACAGTTTTAGAGGGACCAAAAGGGTACTAAGGGGGCTTGCTCCTGGAATCCCATGTAGCCTAAGTTACTTTCTTTAATGTCTCCATGGAAGTCTTGCACTGCACTACATCACTCAGGAATAAACAGGTTGGGTGTGGATGTCACCTGGAAGGGCCTCCAGAAAATTTTGAGAAGCTTCTTTTATTTGCCTGTTAGTGACCCAATTGCTCAAATTCTAGACAACCCTTATTTCCCAAGGTTATCGTGATACCACTTCATGAAAAACATCTGTATGTGACTTGAACTCCAAAGTAAAAGCATATATACTCCATGTATCCTGATTTCAAATGAGACACCCTTAAGATTGCCTGCGTTGCTGGCAGTCCCCCTGCTGGTTGAAGTTTCTAAGATGAACTTTTCTTTCCTAACTGGAAGGTAGTGCATTGGCCATCACGGTCCACGGTCCAGGGTACATAACTAACTTATTAGCAATTAAGTCCTGGATTGGCACTTCCCAACACAGTG
>PVJH01010159.1:59299-75238 GCA_004026705.1 Nesogale talazaci | reverse complement strand
AAGACACATATCACTGCGTGCACACATCCCCAAGGTGCCCACTGAGAACATGTGTGAGCATGAGCAAGAGCCGTGAAGAAAGCTGATGGTGCCCAGCTATCAAAAGATATAGCATCTGGGGTCTTAAAGGCTTGAGCATAAACAAGCAGCCATCCAGCTCAGGAGCAACAAAACCCACCATAAAAGAAGTTCACTTGCCTGTGCAATCATGAGGTGCTGAAACAATCAGGTATCAAAGAACAAAAATCAAAATCAGTGGACCAATTGACTCCTGGTACAATCGCTGAAGACAAAGGGATACAGAGGCAAACAGAGTAGAAGAAACAATGGTGCCCAGCTACCAAATGATTGAATGTCTGGAGTCTCAAAGACTTGAAGATAATTGCCATTCAGTGCAGAAGCAGCAAAGCCCACATGGAAGAAGGACACCAGCATGTGTGATCAAGAGGGGCTGAAGGGAGCAGATATCGAGCATCAAAGAACAAGAATCACATCAGTATGAATGACGGGGAGAGCAGCGGGGAGACCTAAGGCCCTCTGGTGGGTAATTGGTCACCGCTTTACAGGGGAGGCATGGGGAGGAGACAGACCAGTCAAGGTGCAGCCAGGCAGTGATGATACACACAAGTTCCCTCTAGTTCCTGAAGCCTTCCTCCCCGCCCTCCCAACCATCATGGTCCCAACTCTACCTTACAAGTCCAGATGGACTGGAGAAGTCACACTGGCATAGAGGGGAGCTGGAGATATGGGGAAACCAAGACGGATGAACCCCTTCAGACCAGTAGTGAGATGGAGCTGTGGAAGGGTGGAGAGAAGGTGGGGGAGAGAGATGGAACCAACTGCAAGGATATACGTATAAGCTCCTATTTGAAGGACGGGCATCAAAGGAGTGGGCTGGGAGAGAGGTCGGGCAGTGTAAGATATGACAGAACAATAATAATTTATAAAGTATTTGGGGTTGGTGGGGAAGAGAAAGCAGGGGAAGAGGGGAAAGGATGGAAAAGCTGAATCAAGGGCTCAAGGGGAAAGGCGGATGTTTGGAGAATGATGACAGCAACAAACATGTGAAGGTGCTTGGCACAGTTTGTTTATTTATGTATTATTAAAAACAATGTATGAGCCCCCAATAAAATGATTTTTAATAAAAAAATGAGGTGCCTCTGTTGATATTCGGGTTGGCTTATAGTGGAGTATATATAGTAATCTCTCTGTGCTCAACACTCTCAGCCTTAAAGGGAAACAGCCCCAAAGGGAAAAACTGGGAAGGAGCCATTGTCCAAAGAGAGACGAGTGAGCTGAGCTTGCAGGTCAGAACCAAGGGACATCGAGGGGACTCTGGATTTGTGACAATCAGGAGGTTGCCCACATGGGTCAGTTACAATGAACATATTATTGAATGTGACCCCTATTGAATTCTGAGGTTTACCACATCACCTGCCTCCTCTCACTGTCATGCCATGGTGTTTTGTTGCTATGTTGCTGAAAGCTATTCCACTGGTATGTCAGATACCAGCAGGGTCATCCAAGGTGGGCAGATTTCAAAGGGAATTTTAGGCTAAAGCAGATTAGAAAGAAAGACCTGGAAATCTACCTCTGAAAATGAAGCAAGGAAAAAAAAAACCTATGGATCACAACAGAACACTGCTGTGATCAGGAGAAATCAATCACTGGAGTAGGATGTTTCCAAAAAATACGTGTGTTGTAAATTCTAATCCCTATAGGTTATAACCCTATTGGTGAATGAGTTTTTATTCCTTTTGTTAATGAACAGTCTTAGCATACAGTATGCCTTAAATCAATCTTATGTGAGATATGAAAGATTAAACAAATCAGCAAGTGAAGATAGGGAAACAGAGAGGCCAGCTGAATAAGATCTCCTTGGTGCAGAGATGAAAGAGACAAGGATCTTCTGTCATCAAAAGCCTTTCCCTAGAGTTGGCATCCTGAACTCTTATGGAAAGTCTTGTGGAAATTCTAGCCTCCTAAACTATGAGAAAATAAATTTCTGATTGTGCAAGCCATCCCCATTGGGGAATTTGTTATAGCAAAGCTCAAACTCATTGCCATCAAGTTGATTCTGACTCATACTAGAAAACTGACCCAACAAAGGTCATGTTTGGTGAAGCAGAGAGCCATTGAGGATTGGGGAGGTGGACTGGCACAAACATGCCAACCGTTATGACACAGGTTTGGGAAATATGCTGTACCAAACAAACCTCACTGCAATTGGGTGATTCCAACTCAGAGAGACCCTATAGGACGAGTAGAACTGATTCTGTGGGTTTGGGACCTATAAATATTTACAGGAGCAGACAGCCTCATTTTTATGCTGCAAAGTAGTTGATAGAATGGATTCATTGACTTCCTGGTTAGCAGCCTGGGTTGACTAGAGAAACAGATCCAGGATCAAGAAGTAATTATGCATCAATAAAACATCCCGGTCCAGTCCAGATCAAGTCCATAACTCCAGCATTTGTCTATATGTGCAATACCAGTCTATAAAGCCCTCTTCAGACTCATGTAACACATGCAGTGATGCTGAATGCATGAAGATCACAGGCCAGAGGGTGGAAAGTCTTGTGGATCCAATGGAGGGGGTAGAAGCACGTCAGCACTGGTATGGCTCTCCACGTGGTGCCTCTGGTTCCAGGGCTCTAAATTCATCTATGTGGCCCCTCAACAGGAATGTCTCACAGGGAGAGTATGTGTTCCGCCTCCCAGGAGGAAGACAGGAGTTCCCAGACTTCTCAGGAGAAGGACATACCCACACAGATTGGCTATGATCTGATTGACAGGCTAGACTCCACCCCTATAACCTACTTAACAAGTTGACATGGATTTATATAACTACCACACAGCCCTACACATAACCCGTTATGACCAACAGCAGGGAGTTATATATGGGATTGCTATGAATCAAAGTCAGCTTGATGGCAGCTATCTATCTACCCATATGACATAACAGTCTATGTAGTTGTTACTGGGAAAGAAAAGACAAAATTATAAACCTCATCAAGTATCATTACATGAACAAGTGAATAAATATATCATGTTTATGGATTGTAAGGCATGATACAATATATCATTAGAGTTCGAATTCTCTCCTAATTAATCTATAGAATCAATACAACTTCAATAAATACTGCAAAAAATTAATAAAAATAAATATTGCAAAAGTTTTCTCTTCCTATAAGCACAATAGAGTCTTTTCAGTTTCTTATTTTTCCTTTTATAACTTTCTTTTTGGTTTTTTGTTCATCACTGCCTCTGGTGGTTGTGGGTGCTACCCAGCCGCCGCTGGATTTGAACTGCCAAACCCGCGGGCTGCAGTTCTGCACTCAACCACTTATACCACCAGGGCTCAGCCCTTTTTTTTTTTTTTTTTACTCCCCCCCCCCTTTTTATCACTTTTTAATGTGAACTAAATGAAGGTTTCTGGAGCATATCAGTTTTCTATTCAACAATCTACACATTTTGTTTCATGCCATGAATTGTAGTTCCCACATTGTAACAACATGTATCCCTTTATCTCCCTGTATTTTGTTTCCATTCCATTCTTTCCTCATCCTCCGTATCTTGTCCTTGGGTAAAGCTGTCTTTTTGACCTCAGATGGTTGATTATTCTAACATGTGCGCGCTCTCTAATGCTATTGCTCCCTTTATAGGTCTGTCTGCTGTTGTTTGGCTGAAAATTGAGCCACTGGGGTGAGTTCATTTCCAGACCAAAATAGTGACTACAGCGATAGTCTCTGTGGCTTCACCTGTCTTCCCCCCCATGATTTTGAGTTTTGCTCCACCCTTGTCTACTACTCTATCCTGGACCTTCTAATGTGATCCCTGTCAGAGCGTTGGGCACTGTATAGTTCTAGTCTCAGAGCTGTGGGGACTGACCATGTGTCTTCAATTTCTTCACTCTTCTTTTCTGTGGACAAACTCAAAAGCTTCCTGCCACCAAACGGATCTACTCATAGCAACCCTCGCAGGGTGGCACAGTGGTTGGGCAGCTGCGCGATCCACAGTTTGAAATCACCAGCTACTTCATGGGAGGAAGACTGAACATTTCCACTCAGGAATACAGATAGTCTAGGAAACCCACTTATGGGAAGTCTCCATGAATCATCATTGAGTGGTTTACAGCAACCCTAGATGATATACCCTCTGACATCTTTCAAGACTGTAACTCTTGTTTAAATCGCCAATTCTGTGACTAGCAGTCCTACTCATATCCCCCACACCACCCACTCCCAAGCTTTCAAGACCCCAATTGCTACTCAGACAAGGAGGTGTAAGCATCTTTGTGGAATGTTATGCTCATTAAATCCAGTGTCTTTTGAGATTGAACTCCAAAGTACTACAGAAAGTCTGCTGAAAATGACATGTCTTCCATAGGCTTACAAGTATCAACCATAGAACTCTAACTTGCTTTTAGAATTAGGAGTTCAAAAGCAACTGCTAAACGGTAGAAACAAACATTTCACTGCAGAATAAACTGCCTCACTATTACAAAGAATGCAAAAAAAATCCTTCTGAGACTCAAAAGTTGCTTCTCTCCATGGAAATCTTTAGTTAAAAAAAAGGTTTATAAAATCTAAAAAGAGTGCGCGGGACTGCGGCCCACTGGGACAGAGGTTCAATTCCAGCAGTGGGGCTGGGCCTCCTACTCCCACCGCCGGAGAGCAGTGATGTCGCCCCCCCAAAAAAAAAATCTACAAAGAGGACTGAGCTCTGGTGGCGTAGTGGTTGTGTGCAGGAATGTGGCCCACTGGGATGGAGGTTCGATTCCAGCTCCACGGAGCAAAGGCTGGGCCTTCTACTCCCACCACCTGAGGGCAGTGATGCCCCCCCAAAAATAAATAAATAAAATCTGAAAAGAAACTGGAGGGCTGAGCCCTGGTGGCGTAGTGGTTGTGCTCCGGACTACGGCCCACTGGGACGGAGGTTCAATTCCAGCAGTGGGGCTGGGCCTCCTACTCCCACCGCTGGAGAGCAGTGATGGCCCTCCCCCCCAAAAAAAAGCTAAAAAAAGAAAGAAACTGGAGTGTACTTATGGTTCTCTATAACTCTTTTTTCAGGTAACTATAACTCATAGTATACTAAGGATGACTATGTTTCCACACTATCCACTTTCCATTGATGCTCAGCCAATAAATCATGCTAATAATATTTTCATGAATGTTATAAAAATTGAGTAGAAAGATACTTTCAAATTGAAAATAATTGCAGTATGAGCAGTGTATATTGGGTATCCAAGTATATTGAGTGTTCACCCAGTAAGCCACTGTGGATCCTTAAACTTCTTTTAGACTGGGTTACCATTAGAGGGCGAATGCTGGACTCTACAACCCTTCTGGTCAATTTGAGATATTTATTTTACCTGTTCTTATATTGTGTTTCTTTGTATGCTTTCCCTAAATAAAGCAGTCTTCTATTTGCTCAGAAATGGGTAGGGAAGGGGTAATAGGGAAATGTTAACTCAAAATTCAATATGCTGTTGTGTCCCCCCACCCTCATCAGTGGAAGTGAGTGTGATTGGGAAGGGGTTTCAATGATGTTTAGCTTTTTCTTGAACTGGTTGAGAGTTTCATTACTTAAAAAAGCATGTGTATAAGACACACTTTTTTTGTCTGGAGAAAGACTTGTTTTATTAAAGATTACAGCCATGACACCCTGTGAAACAGCTTAGTAATATGGGCCACTATGAGATGGAGTTGACTCATGATTCCTCATAACAAACATGCTACTTAAAGAAACATGTTAAAAAAAAGAAACATGTTCATGAACATTGATGCTTAATAAAAAACTAAATCTTTCAGGGTGCAGTATAGCACTGATGAAACACAACTTTCCTCTAGTTCTTTAATGCTTCCTCCCCCACACTATCATGACCCCAATTCTATCTTACAAATCAGGCTAGACCAGAGTAAGTACATGGGTACAGATAAGAGCTGGAAACACAGAGAATCCAGAACAGATTAAACCCTCAGGACCAATATTGAGAGTAGAGATACCAAGTGGGAAAGGGGAAGATGGGGGAGGAAGGGAAAACCTATCACAATGATCGATGTATGTCATCCTACCGGGGGATAGACAACAGAAAAGTTTGGAAGTCAGCCTCCAATACATACATCACTGGTTTGATAGGTGCAGTTGTACAGCGATAATGATTAATTATTATAGTGAAGTTATAGAGAGAATGAGAAAAAGAAGAAATAATAAGAGTCAGACACATTTCATGGTAGCATGCTCACCTCAGCCCTGCTTGGTGGTCCACATGGAGAGATAGCATGGAGGGAGCTGAAGAGAGGACTTGGGGAAAGAGGAGAAGGTCAGAGTGAGAGGGCGAGGGGTGAGAGCAGAAGAGAGAGAGTGTCTTTATTAAGACCAAAGCTTATGTACCCTTTGGAGCCATACAAGGCCCCTAATTACAGGAAAGGTGCTATAGGCACAACCTTATAGGAAGAGAAAGTGTGGGGCCCCATGTGACAAGAGCAGACCCCAGATTCCTGGATGTGGCTAACCAGGTTAGGCTAGTAGAGGCTAGTAGCCTGTGAAGTCCACCCATTGAGGCTCAAACTAGTGGTTAACAAGCTTCAAAGGAAGTGACCATTGTCCTAACAGTAAGGGGTTGGCCCTATCTTTTGTGAGACACACAAAAGGCTTCTGGTAGCTGGAGTCTTTAGGGAGCATATCTCTAAGCTTCTGAGCTGGCAGATGGTTACCAATATTTGCTTAATATTTGGAGTCTATATAATTGTGGGAAAGTCCTATCTTCATCCCACAGGGAGACATCAGTCAGTGAAAGATGTAAAAAAAAAAATCAATTATCAAGGGTTCATGAGGGAGAGAGAGTGGAGGGGAATGGAAAAATTCAGAAGCTGATACCAAGGTTTCAAGTAGAAAGCAGATGTTTTAAGAATGATGATGGCAACAAACGTACAAATGGGATTGGCAGAGAAGTTGCACAAGCCCCCAATAAAATGACTTTTAAAAAAGGAACCATTCTAAGTATACCACAGTTAATGAAGTGATTATAAACCTGATAAAAATCTGAATTACTGGGCTGAGCTCCGGTGGCGTAGTGGTTGTGTGCGGGAGTGCGGCCCACTGGGACGGAGGTTCAATTCCAGCAGTGGGGCTGGGCCTCCTACTCCCACCACAGAGAGCAGTGATTACCCCCGCCCCCCGCAAAAAAAAAACCACAACAACAAATCTGAATTACTTATTTAAAAAAACACTAAATCTCAGGGCTGAGCCCCGGTGGCGTAGTGGCGTAGTGGTTGTGCGCGGGACTGCAGCCCACTAGGTTGCAGGTTCAAGTGCAGCAGCAAGGCTGGGCCTCCTACTCCCATCACCGGAGAGCAGTGATGCCCCCCCCAAAAAAACTACAACAACAACAACAAAAAAAAAAACCACTAAATCTCAGAAGCAAAACTCTTTGGAAATTTGATTACATTGTTTGTTTGTTTGTTTGTTTGGGGGGGCATCACTGCTCTCCGGTGGTGGGAGTAGGAGGCCAGCCCCACTGCTGGAATTGAACCTCCATCCCAGTGGGCCGCAGTCCTGCGCACAGTGTCGATGTAAACCTGAAACTTCTTTTCATTTTCATTAAACTTGTTTGGGGGCTGAGCCTCGGTGGCGTAGTGGTTGTGCGTGGAACTGCGGCCCACTGGGATGGAGGCTCAGTTCCAGCAGCAGCTCCACAGGAGCAAAGGCTAGGCCTCCTACTCTCACCACCAGAGGGCAGTGATGCCCCCCCCCCCAAAAAAAAAACTTGTTTGGATCACAAACCAGTTTTCGGCTTAAATCTTTTTTGCTTAGAGCCAAGGACCGAGATACCTTTCTATTCCCAAGATATCTTACAGTCTGCTAATAGCAAGAACCATGGTTCAAATCCACCAATTGCTTGTTGGGAATAAGGGGAGGTCATGGAGTTAATTCCACCTCAGAGACTCTATATGGCTTCTAAAGCCTTGAAAACCCTACACAAGGTCCCTATGAATTGGAATCAATTTGATGGCAGTGGATTTGGGTTTGATTTTGTCTTCCATTAATGATTCACTCACTTCCAACATGTCAATTGACCTTTATTCTGACCTTATAGGGCAGTGGTGTCACTAGGGTTGTTGTCACCCAGTTTGGTTCTCCTCCTGTCCCCCACCATACCCAATCCTTAGTGATGTTGTTGTTGTTTGTACTGTTACAAATTCTAATCATAGGGCTGAGCCCCGGTGGCGTAGTGGTTGACTGTGGGACTGTGGCACACTGGGTTGGCAGTTCAAATCCAGCAGCAGCTCTCCAGGAGCAAGGTTGGCCCTCCTACTGCATATATCCACTAGTGGGCAGTGATGCCCCCCAAAAAAACCCCAACAAATTCTAATCATAGAATAACATGCGGCTGAGCCCCGGTGGCGTAGTGGTTGTGCGCGGGACTGCGGCCCACTGGGACGGAGGTTCAATTCCTGCTCCCAGGAGCAGAGGCTGGGCCTCCTACTCCCACCACCAGGGCAGTGATGCCTAAAAAAAAAAAAAAGAATAACATGCAAAAAATATAGCTGTAAATTGCTTAAATATAATATTTCCCCCAAAAATCTAATATTTCTTTGGTTACATGAATATGAACTATAAATCACTGAGTCGGTATCAACCTGATGGCAGTAAATGAGTGATTCATTTCATATATATATATGTGTGTGTGTGTATAATTTAGGTGTACAAATACCAGTTAACATGGTATAGGTAAGACACTAAAATTCTTTTTGACAAAATTAATCACTATAGGGACAGCCAGGTTCTACCTTCATTTAGCATGATTCCTTCTGCTGACTAAGGCACCTTCTCTGGGGCGAGATACACAGAAGTTCTTAAGAATTAAGTATTTGGGGTTGAGCCCAGGTGGCATAGTGGTTGAGTGTGGGACTGTGGCCCACGGGGCTTGGTGGTTCAAATCCAGCAGCAGCAATCCAGGAGCAAGGCTGGGTAGCTCCCATGACTACCAGAGGGCAGTGATGCCAAAAAAAAAAAAGTATTTTTACTCCAGGTTGGAAATCTTGGCTTTTGTCTTATTTGTTTTTAAAGCAGTAAAACTGACAAAATAGCTGAGTGACTTTTTTAAAAGTAGAAATATGTATCTTAGTTTTATTCATTCAGTCATTTCATCAGATGGTACAGGACCAAGCAAAACTTTTTTGTTGGTCAGTATGAGGTGGAATGGGCTCTGTGACCCTTAACAACATAGAGCATGTTTGAATTCCCCCTACCACAGTACAAACGAGGAGCCCTGGGAGCCTCGTGGGTTCTAAGTGGGACTGCTAACCACAAGGTTGGCAGTTCCAAAGCCCCTATTGATCTATGGGAGAAAGACGAGCGTTCTACTCCAGTAAAGAGCTTCAGAAACCCACAGGGGCAGTTCCACCCTGTCCTTTAGGGCTGCTATGAGTTGGAATTGACTTGATGACAGCGATTTTCATTTAGAGCATATAATTGATGAATATATGTATTTTTCAAAATTTGATAGTTATAAAAATAACATTTTACTAGAAGTGAAAGTATTAATGAGATACATGTGGCCATGAATAGGTATGTTATTTTAAAATGAGACAGGACTCAGTATCTTTTTTTTGGGGGGGGGGCATCACTGCTCTCTGGTGGTAGGAGTAGGCGGCCCAGCCCCACTGCTGGAATTGAACCTCCGTCCCAGCGGGCCACAGTCCCGCGCACAACCACTATGCCACTGGGGCTCAGCCCATCTTTTTCATTTCTATTTATTATTTTTATAGTTGTTAGTCCCAAGAATTCTTGTTCCTCTAAGTGAGTAGATGGGAATAGAAGCGATTATAGCAATAACATGCAGTTCCTTACTGAGTTACATGCCACATAATATCCAACTGAGTTAGATTTGAAAACACACAAACAAAACTCAGAAGTGCACTTCACTTGCAGCAATAATTTACTTCCCAGTTAGTAGAGCCTTCCACTTTAGCACCAATGTGCTGTACTGTCTCCTTAGAAGCCTGGGGGTTGTACACTTGGGGACAAGGCTCCCCAGTGGGTTTTGTGGCAGTTCTTTTGAAAAGAGAGAGAAAGGTGTGAAAGGGGACGTAGAACAGGAATCTCCCCAAGGGTTCATTTTCATAATGAATCCATAAGAAAGTCAAGGGTCTGAATTCCTAAAAGTGACATACCCCATGGGCAATCTTTGCAGACCTCAGTAAATGAAATAAGACCTTATTAAATGCCTGAAAATATTAGAATATAAACATGGAAGGAATCTTCTGATGTGACAGCATGAAGAGCTTCATTGACTTAGAGAAAGTAGTCAAAATTATTTGAGGGAAAAAACTTAAAGTTTCTGGAAATGATCTTTAGATTACATAGCAAATGGAAAACCATTTATGAAAATCTACTGAAAGATGCCAATAATAGTCTGTAGCACTTGAATGGAGACACTCCCACTTCCTCTTCCCCTTATCTCTCAAACCCAAAGCCAAACTTGCTGCCATCGGTCCACACCAAGGCATAGGAACCCTAAGGGCAGCATGGAACTGCCCCTACGAGCTTCCAAACTGTAGCTCTTTCCGGGAGTGGAAAGCTCTGGTTTTCTCCCATGTTTCCCCTCAAGAAGAGAGAACTTCACTCTGGCCAGGAACACGAGGCTGCCTCCCCATTCCTCCTCTTGCCCCAGGTGTCAGTCCCTGTTGCTGAGGCTCTGTTCCCAATGTGTGCAGCCAAGTCATAGGAGCTTTGTTTCCCACTCAGCCCTCACTCGTGGGATGGAGGCTCTGCCCTGCACCTGGTACCACTGAGAACACTGGGGGCTCCATTACCCTTGTCCCAGCCAGGAGAGGCAAATCAAAAAGACTTGAGACTTTACTGCCCCTCCATTCAGTCCCATTCGTTTCCAGTTCCAAAGCCATGTGGCTAAGCAACTTTTCTTGTGGGCAGAAGTGGACCACAAATGGATAGCTTCTGATATCTAATTGAAGGGACTTACTTTTGTACCCTAATACAGTTGCATCCATCAACTGTTTGGTTAGCAGTCAAGTGCTTAATTGTTGTACTACTGGGGAAACCTACCTGCTCATACCATATTCAAAATCCTAAAAGGAAGAGCTAAATACAGAGTGGTACAGCACTAGACTACTTGCTCTGCAGAGATTCCCGTGGTTAAGGACTGCACTCTAAGAGGGTTCCCCACAGTGCCCGTCTGCCTGTGCCCTATCCACAGTGCCCCACACACAGTGTTATGGTGATTCTTGTTTATGTGTAAGAAAATAGACCGGGAGTAAAGTTCCTAAAATCCTTCAACTAACAATACCTATCAAGGTGCTATCCCAGTGGTTCTCTTTGAAGTCCCAGTGAAAAGGGGCAGAGGCAGGCCTGGCCCTCAGCTGCCAGTTCGACATTCCTTGGGCTCCACTCAAACTCCACTAACCTTAGCGATCTTGGGGTCTAGGAGGCCTGCGTATGGATTCAATTGTGACCCCACCAAAATATGTCTTGCAAATCGAAACCTCTGTTTTATTTGGGAATGAGCTTTCATTAGTTTATAGGATGAAGATTATTTATGCAGAGTCCACCTCTGAGATGGGGGGGCAGGGGGAGAGCAGACTCAGCAAGAAAGTAAATAGGCAAACAACAAAAAAACAGAGCTGGAGGGCAGAGATGCCATGTCACATGAAAATGGCCCAGGATCCAAGGAACAGCGCTGATAAGTAGGGCCTTCCCTTGTGGACACAGAAACCCTTTCCCTCAAGGGGTGGCCCTGAATTTGGACAAGTGAAGGACTTTAATAAACAGAAATTTATTCTCTTAGTTTGATAGAATCCTTTTTCACTGTGGCTCTTGTCTCTTTAGATCAGTGGTTCTCAACCTTCCTAATACCTCAACCCTTTAATACAGTTCCTCTTATTATTATTATTATTTTTTTTTTGGACATCACGTTGGTGGGAGTAGGAGACCCAACCTTGCTGCTGGATTTGAACCTCCAACCCAGTGGGCCGCAGTCCCGTGCACAACCACTACGCCACCGGGGCTCAGCCCCATAAAATTATTTTTGTTGCTACTTCCTGTAATTTTGCTATTGTTACGAATCAGAAGAACCCTGTGAAAGGATCATTTGATCCCCTTGTTGAGAACCACTACCTTAGATTCTGCTTCCAGGTTCTTATGGCTTGACATCTGTTATAACCCATCTCTACTTTTTGTTTGTTTGATTGCTTGTTTAATCACATTTATGACACAAAAGAGATTCAATGTGTAAGACTCACCCTTCAGGAATAATATAGGACCTTATGTTCTTCATACTCAATAAACTTGAGAAACACCATGACAGGCTCCAAAAGAGCAGTTTCTATTTCAGAGAAAACCTGTGACTTCCCTGAAGCTAATGCAACACCTGGAACCAGGAACCAGGAGGAGGCATTCAAAATTCAACAAGTCCCTGACAGCCAACCAGAGAAGGAGGCCACGGAAAGTAGCTCGCCAATAGAGAACAGCCACCGTCCCTCCAATGGGACTCTATGGAGTGAAGCGTGGGGGTGGGGTGGGGAAGGGCACCCCCTTATGTAACCTGAAACTATAAAAACTTCGCTGTGTCGGGCAGTCGGGCTATGGGGAAATCAACTTCGCTGGGTAGTGGTGTGAGCCTGATCCTAGCTTAAGCTAGAAAATAAACTCCTTTTGTTCCTCTGCATCTCGAGAGCTGTTTTCCATGCTTCTTGGCTAAGCTTGTCTCCGCGGTCCAACAATAACGCACTAACATAACCAAAGAAACCCATTTTCCCAATGGGATGATTGCCGAAGACATAAAGGCTATATTTTGGAGACTCAATTCGACCTCTAACAGGGCCCCAGAGGAGGATTTTAGGTGCATTTGGAAGGCCTGAGACTAGCAATTCAGAAAATTCTGGAGGCTGAGAAGAGCGTTTGGTTTACAGAAGCCTGGGGAGGGAGACTGGGCTGCAGCACCTTAGACGAGCTTTGCACGACTCTGAACCTGTTTTCCCAGATGTTACGTGCGGCGGAAACTCTGTGGGACTCCAGAGGGAGACAATTGCCGCGTCGGGAGCACACCCTGCTGAGTCCTGTATCGTCCCCAGTCCCTGCTGTGAGAGGGCTGGGGCAAAGGCAAGTTCAGGAGCGGGTCAAGGGTACGTAGGACAGTTCCTAGTTGCGAGAACTGCGAGTGAGAGGGTCCAGCAAGGCCCGGGCGTCTCCGGTGGCGCGGCTGCCTCAGCTCCAGCGGTAGGGCGGGCGCGCGCGCGCGGGGGGGCGGGGCGGGGCGCCCGGGTCGGCGGCGCGGGGAGGCGGCGGCCGGGTGGGGAGGTAGGCCCGGGCGCGTGCGGCGGGGCGCGGGGGCTACCTAGTGGGGCAGGCCAGGCCAGGGGGCGCGCGCGTTCGCGGAGCGCAGCCCGCGCCGAGGACCGCCCGGCGGGCCCTGGGGCTTGGGCCGCACTCGCCGAGGCCGGACAGGAAGGCGCGGGTGGCGCCGTGGCCTCCCAGGCCCGGGGAGGGGGCTTTGCCTGTGGTCCTCTCTGGGGGAGCCCCCACCCAAGGCCTCGCTGGGTACCTGTGGCAGCACGTCCCCGCCGTTGTCGTCTCAGCCCATGTCATAGCCCCTCCCCCAGACCTGGGGCCTGGCCCCATTATGCTTGCGCTTCCCCCTCCCAAGCCGCCCCCCCTCGTGACCCTCAGTCCGGCCCCGACCAAACCCTCGCCTGGCCTGTGCTCTTGGCCGGGAGCGCCCTTGCCCAGAGCCCGCCAGAGGCACTCGTTTGCTCGTGTCTCACAGCTCTCATCTCACCCCTCTGCCTAGCTCCACCCAGGCCTGGGATCCGGCCCCCTCCGACTCATGGACCCTGGGCCCAGCCTCACACTGGCCGCAAGCTCAGTCCTCGCCCCTGACCTACGCGTCTCCCCCAACAACGCAGCCTAGCCCCGGATGCAGCCTTCTGGCCCGGTGGCGGCCAGGGAGGCGGCCGGCCGAGACCTGCTGGCCGCCGACCTCCGGTGCAGTCTCTTCGCCTCGGCCCTGCAGAGCTACAAGCGGGACTCGGTGCTGAGGCCCTTCCCTGCGTCCTACGCCCGCCAGGACTGCAAGGACTTTGAGGCCCTGGTGAGTATAATTTCCAGGCGCTGCCCTCCGCCCTCCGCGTCCCTGGCCACGTGGCCTGCGGAACCCGGCAGAGATGCCCCACCGGTGTTGGTAAATATGCCAGCCACTGAACTATTGACAACCTGCCTTTGGGGATTACTTCCAGGAGCAGTACACACCGAGTCCTTCTTGTGAACACTCCCAAGGCACTTGGTCGCTGCTTTCCTCTTGTTCATGACAAATGAATTTCTCAGTGAGGAAGTTCATAGTTGTATAAAACACCACCGCGGTGACCATTCCAACTTACTGCCACCCCTTAGGCCCAAACAGAACACACATAAGCTGTGTGAGGCTGTAAATCTTTATTTATGGAAGCAGACAACTTCATCTTTGTCCAGAAGAGCAACTGGTGATTGAAAATTTTGCCTTTGGGTTAGCAGCCCAAACACTTAATCCACTGTACTACCTGCGCTCCTTAGTTGTTGTCCAGCTGGTTTTTAGCAGTGGCCAGCTGTTGAATGTTGTTCAGATTCAGCTGTTCTGCTAATTAGGAATGTACCTATCTCATAGCAAAAGTTACCAAAGCCATCTGAACCTTGAACTTCAGATGGGTGTAGATGGGCAGGACTTTTAAAATTGTAACTCATGTGATCTGTTATTTTTCGGATGAGGTACTTCTTGTATTGTTCACCTCAGGGTCAGTATTCAAATAGCAGTTCTCATTCTCAGTGATTGTCTTAAAAACATTCAACACCCCACTAACCACCCCCCCACTATAAAACCCCCAGACTCTTAGTTATCAAGTGAATGTGGACTCATGGTTACCCCCTGTGGGTTTCTGAAGCTAACTTTTTGTGTGTGTGTGGCATCACTGCCCTGGTGGGAGTAGAAAACCCAGCCTTGCTCCCGGGGAGCTGCTGCTAGATTCAAAGCGCCAACCCTGTGGGCTGCAGTCCCCCCATAGAGCGACTGGGGCTCTCAAATTGCTGATCATGCAGATTTCAACTCAATGCATAACCGCTACTTCAAAACAACCTACCCAAGAACTAGACCACCAGAGTAGCCCTATAATCCTTAAGACATTGAACTAGTAGCTAAAAAAATTATCCCTCCAGAAAAAACTCCCGGTCTAACAATCACCAAGGAAAGCCATAGTTCACATTTTACATGAATATTTCTCAAATTCAAACAAACTCACATCGAGACAATTCCTGCTCACAGCAACCCCACAGGACAGGGGAGTACTTCCCCGTGGGTTTCTAAGATTGTAAATCTTTTGTTTGTTTGTTTGTTTGTGGCATCACTGCTCTCTGGCGGTGGAAGTAGGAGGCCCAGCCCGACTGCTGGAATTGAACCTCCGTCCCAGTGGGCCGCAGTCCTGCGCACAACCACTACGCCACCGGGGCTCAGCCCTAAGATTGTAAATCTTGACAGGGATAGAAAGCCTATCTTTTATCCTTGGAGCAGGTGGTGGTTTTGAACTGCTGACCTAGCAGTTAGCAGCCCATTGTAAAACCTAGTATGCCAGAATATTAAAACACCAGCATAACTTTCTTTTTGTTTTTGTTTTTTTGGGCATCACTGCCCTTTGGTGGTAGGAGTAGGAGGCACAGCCTTTGCTCCTGTGGAGCTAGAATTGAACCTCTGCTGGGGTCTCGGCCAGCGAGACCCTCACGTGGGGACCTTAGGAAGCGACGAACCTGGATGAAGAAAAGACACAGAGACAGGGAGCAAGACAAATTCTGATCAAACTCCGTTTATTCAAGGCTCAGCCAGCAGTATTTATCTCAGAGCATGAGATGAGGTAGAGGGCACACATTCCATTCCAAATATGGTGTGCTTTTAAA
>PVJH01010159.1:0-59199 GCA_004026705.1 Nesogale talazaci | reverse complement strand
GCCAAGCCCATAGGCCACAGTAATAAATCTGCTACATAATATTAG
Organism: Nesogale talazaci; assembly: GCA_004026705.1. Lineage (NCBI taxonomy): Eukaryota > Metazoa > Chordata > Mammalia > Afrosoricida > Tenrecidae > Nesogale > Nesogale talazaci. Next base: position 59,154 of record PVJH01010159.1, on the reverse strand, counting down.
GATCCAGAATTTAGTAAGCCAGGTCATATTTATCCTAGGAAAGCAAGATACATTTTAAGGGTATTAGTTTAATGTTATTTAAAATCAATTAATACAGTCACATTAACAGATCAAATAAGATGTCAGAATCAACAGGTTTCACAGTTATTTCTGATGACACTGCCAGTCCCATATTGCCTTTTTGCTGTCAGTACAGGAGATCAAAGGATACCCCCATCGAGTCCATTGCCACCCAATGCATCCCAAGTATGACACTATAGACAGATCTTGATCACAGCTCAGAGAAAGGACTGAGAAAGAGGTTGCAACTCTCACAGTTTCAACATAGATACTCAACTTTCTGAGTTTGTGATGTCATCAGGACTATGGGGACAAAACTTTCATCATTTTACTAACTAGGTTTTTATCTGCCCCGAGCAAGGTTCTGAAGGTAATAAGTTAAAGGCTGAGGACACTTCTAGTTTGGGGGCAAGGAGAGGCTTGAGCAGGGGTTCTCAGGTCTGAATGCCATGACCCTTTAATACAATTCTTCATTTTGTGCTGACCCCGCCCCCCAACCATAAAATTCTTTTCTCTTTTTCTTCTTTTTTTGTGGCCTCACTGCCCTGGTGAGAGTAGGAAGCCCAGCCTTGCTCCTGGAGAGCTGTTGCTGGATTTGAACTGTCAACCCTGTAGGCTGCAGTGTCGCACACAACCACTATGCCACCTGGGCTCAGCCCATAAAATTATTTTCATTGCTACTTCATAACTGTAATTTTGCTACTGTTATAAATTGGGGTCATTCGACCCTCAAAGGGGTCACAGTTTGAGAACCACTGAGCTAGAGTGTGGCCAACTGTGTGAGGTCAGCCCAGTACAGCAGGAAAGCCCATGGGGCAGTTCTGGAAAGTGGGACCCAGGTCAGGGAGGGCTGAGGAGCAGAAGAGAAAGGCGACAGTCATTGTGCAGACCCAGAGACAAAGTCTCACTGAGAAGGGTAAGTCTGTGTCTCAGTGGAGCCGGTGGAAGCAGGATGAGGTGAGGCCGACAGGATGAGCATACTGGAGCATGCAGGCTGCTGAGAGGTCGGGACTTTGTTCTTCAGCAGGGAGAATGTTTTGAAAGGTCCCTGGGGTGGTGGGTGGAAGAAGGACCAAACTCACCAGACTGGGTGCCCAGGATGGGGCTTATTCCTTTTCACCTAGACACCTTCCTCCAAATGGGCTAGGACCCACAGAATGTTGCAAGGTGTGGACAAGCTAAACCCCCATAAGAATGTCAGAAAGTGGAGAAATGCCACAGGAGCTATGGGATCATTTTTATTTGCTTATGCTGTTTTTTTTTTTAACTATGCCACTAACAGTTGGATGTTTTCTTGTTGTAGAAAAATTCAAGTGCAACTAATAATGTAGAAGTGGTCCTCAGAGAGCTCCCTCTACCCCGTTCCCCCTCCTCAGAGGTCTCAGTTACTCTCACTTTGGGGCACACCTGTCTGGTTCCCCATGATCCATTTGGAAAACACAAGCAACTCTTATAGCCCCAGAGAGTCACCTCTACGTAGCTACCATTAAGCTGGCCTCTGAACTATGGCTGTGCCCATGAACACCAGAGCTATATGTTTGCTTGGCCCTGGGCCATCCCCATGAGTGCAGATGGAACTATTGTGATGATCCATAAAGATTCATTGCACTTTTTTTTTTTTTTTTGCATCACTGCCCTCTGGTGGTCGTGGGAGCTGCCCAGTGCTGCTCCTGAGAGCCGCCGCTGGATTTGAACCGCCAAGCCCGCGGGCCGCAGTCCTGCACTCAACCATTATACTACCAGGGCTCAGGCCTCATTGCGCTTTCTGAAGTGGACACACATCACATACACCTCCCCCCCGCCCCCCGCAGGCCTTTTTGTCTAGTGCACCTTACTCTGAAAGCTCCATGGAAACGCAGCAGCAGCATAGCAACTTGCAAGCTACTGACAGACAGGTGGGGCCTTGTTTGAATTTGAGTTCCAGGAGTCCAACTGGGTCTCCCACACGAAAGGTGAGGTTACTACCACTGCCCCCCCACTGCTGCCCCTATTCTCTCCTCTAGTGGGACAGGCTGTCCCTTGCATGGGGCTCATTCTTCCAGTTCCAGACAGGGCATCCTTTCTCACGTGGGCCCCTGGAGAAACTTGGACATCCAGGACATTATTCTTATTATTTTTTAAAATCATTTTATTGGGGGGGGCTCAGACAACTCTTATCACAATCCATACATCCATCCATTGTATGCAAAGCACATTTGTACATTTCTTGCCATCATCATTCTCAAAACATTTTTTTTTACTTAAGCCCTTGGTATTAACTCCTCATTTTTTCGTCTCCCTCCCCATTCCCTCTTCCCTCATGAGCCCTTGATAATTTATAAATTATTATGATTTTGTTATATCGTACACTGTCTGATATCTCCCCCCATTTTACTATTGTCCATCTCCCAGGGAGGAGGTTATATGTAGATCCTTATAATCAGTTCTCACTTTCTAGTCCACCTTCCCAGTATCGCCACTTTCATCACTGAAGGGAACATCTGCCACGCATTCCCCATGTTTCCAGTTCCTATCCGTACAGTGCACATCCTCTGGTCTAGCTGGATTTGTAAGGTAGAATCGGGATCATGATGGTGGGGGGAGGAAGCATTTAAGAGCTAGAGTATATTTCATCGTTGCTACACTGCACCCTGACTGGCTCGTCTCCTCCCCACAACCCTTCTGTAAGGGGATGTCGCTTCACCTACAGATGAGCTTTCAGTCCCCAATCTGTACTCCCTCTCATTTATTTTATTTTATTTTTGGTGGGGAGGGGGGGGGCATCACTGCCTCTGGTGGTCGTGAACGCTACCTAGCGCCGCTCCTGGCCGCTGGATTTGAACCGCCAAGCCACAGTCCCTCACTCAACCACTTACGTCACGGGGCTCAGCCTTTTTCCCTCTCATTTATAATGATATAAAGTTTTAGTTCTTTGATGCTTGATACCTGATCCCTTCAACACCTTGTGGTCACACAGACTGGAGTGCTTCTTCCATGAGGGCTTTGTTGCTTCTGGGCTAGATGGCTGCTTGGTTACCTTCAAGCCCACATGCTCTGTCTTCTGATACCATCAGCTTTCTTCACCACATTTGCTTGATTTGTCTTCAGCGATCATATCAGGAAGGTGGGCATCCGGTAGTATGATCTTTTGTTCTTTGATGCCTGAGAACATTCTTACTGTCTAGTTCTGTTGACATGCAAGTATTCCTCATTGGGCACCATTTTTTCAGAGAAATGGCCTGAGCTGCACTGGCTTTTGTTTGGGGGGGTGCACAGACAGGGCTTTAGTCAGCAGGTTCCCCGAAAGAAGGCTTGTCAAGGGGTGGGGGGTAGAGCAGGGGGCTGCACGTGTCCTAAATAAGCACACTGCAGGTTTCCATTTGCTACATGACAGCAGTTAATGAAGTGAAACAAACAATCTGGCCACTGGACTTGTATCTGACGCTAACTTTTTCCGTTTTTCTTTTTTTGGGGGGGGGTGCATCACTGCCCTCTGGTGGTCGTGGGCGCTACCCAGCCTTGCTGCAATGCTAACTTTTTTTTTTTTGGGGGGGGGGGTGTTGCATCACGTTTTTGTTTTTTTTTTTTAATTTTTTAGGCATCACTGCCCTCAGGTGGTGGGAGTAGGAGACCCACCCAGCCTTTGCTCCTGGGAGCTGGAATTGAACCTCCAACCCAGTGGGCCACAGTATGGCACACAACCACTACGCAACCGGGGCTCAGCCCCACGCTAACTTTTTAAAGAAAGAAAATCAAGTCTGGATTCTGACCTGTGAGAGGAAGGCACAGAGCAGTTTTAAAATTCACTCTACTTATTGAGCTAAAAGAACTTTGAAGTAATGCTTAAACATTGTGTCATTTTCAGCCATTTAAAATACATTCTTGGGCTGAGCCCCGGTGGCGTAGTGGTTGTGCGCGGGACTGCGGCCCACTGGGACGGAGGTTCAATTCCAGCAGTGGGGCTGGGCCTCCTACTCCCACCACCGGAGAGCAGTGATGCCCCCCCCCCAAAAAAAATAAAAATAAATAAATAAATAAAATACATTCTTTCCATGCTGTGAGGTGTCATTATGTGCCTATGACACCAATTTCCAAAATGACAGCTCCGACACAAACATCTTTTTTAATTGTTACTTGCCCACACGCTGAGGCCTCTGGTCTCATTCTGCCACGTCCCCACATCCCAGAACAACTCTAGGTGCCTTGCTTTGTTTGCAGACATTTCTTGTTAATTATCTCTTTGATTTTGCCCTGCAGTGCTCTGTGTCCCTAACCTGGAATGTGTTTGCTTCCCAGGGGGTTGAGCAATCAAATCACGACACCTGTAGCCGTCGCTTTTGACCATTCATTGGTCTTCACACTTCCGAGTTGCACTGTCCTGGACATTGGTCACACTCCTGAGTCACTTGATATGGAATCTTGCCACTGGTGTCAACAACTGTAAAATCTCCACCAAATTACATGCCCCAGAAGTCCCTGGGTAGGATAAAATGCTAACATGCTCAACTGCTAAAGAAAAGGTTCAAGTTCACCTAGAGGTGCCTTGGAAGAAAGGCCTGGCAATCTATTTAGGAAAATCAGTTACTGAAAACCTTGCAGAGAGCACAGTCCTACTTTGACACACATGGGGTTGACTTAAATTGGAATCGACTCACGGTAACTGGTTTTCATTGTGTGTTTGATGGAAGTCAATTTAGCAAGTTAGGTCCCCATTTAATAATTTTACAGGTAGGGGTTTTTGTTTGTTTTTGTCTTGTTTGAGTTCTCTATCAGCTTGCAGGCTCTTTCTGGTAGTATTCCTTTGTATTAACTCCTCTCCCTCCCTAGTCAGTCTGATCAGCAGACCAACAGCTTCATGTCATGGGGACTCCGAATCAGTGTCATTGAATTTTACATGTAGAAACATGCATCGGGGCTTGTTTTGCTGTGCATATTCTCTATAACAACAGCAACAGTGAAACAACATGCAAGGTCTCAACACAGGTTTATGGAATTGGGAATAGGCCAGACCTATATGTGACTCCTATACAGTGTTGCATGAGAAGCAGTGTGTCTGGCCTGCTTATTCTCATCTGCTAGGAGAAGTCACTCTTGGTCGGAGAGAAAGGGATTTCGCCTAGTAGGCTGCCAACCACAGGCCAGGTGTTGAGAACCATCAGGTACTCTGTGGGAGTCAAATTAGGCTTTCTACCCCTGCAGAGAGTTACAATTTTTTTTTTTTTTTTAGGGCATCACTGCTCTCCGGTGGTGGGAGTAGGAGGCCCAGCCCCACTGCTGGAATTGAACCTCCGTCCCAGTGGGCCGCAGTCCTGCGCACAACCACTACGCCACCGGGGCTCAGCCCGAGAGTTACAATTTTTAAAAAGCTACCGCGTTGGACCCCCAGGAGCATCCTACCTTGATCGATTGCTCTGAGTCAGAAGGGACTTGACGATGGTGTGTTTTGCTGGTTCTGGAGAATTAGGACCCACTCCATTTTCTTTCTTCTCTCTGGTTTCTGGTTTGGGCTGTCCAGACAAGAGGATGCCTTGTCCCCACCCAATCCCTTTGCTATCCAGTCGATTCCACTGAGGAGAGCTGCCTCCGGTTTCCAAGGCTGTAAATCTTTACCAAAGCAGACATCTTTCTCTTTCGGAGTGGCTGGGGGTTAAACCACTCACCTTTCAGTTAGCAGCTGACCACTGGGCCACCAGAACGCCTTCCCAGCCGGTGACTGCGTTCAAATGTAAAATAAGGGGCTGAGCCCTGCTGGCGTAGTGGTTGTGTGCGGGACTGCGGCCCACTGGGATGGAGGTTCGATTCCAGCTCCACGGAGCAAAGGCTGGGCCTCCTACTCCCACCACCAGAGGGCAGTGATGCCCCCAAACAAACAAACAAACAAAACAAAACAAAAAATGTAGAATAAGGTCCTTTGGATCCTGAGCCTGGTACATGGCTGCCTTCTTGGTGCTGCCTGATGCCTTTGCCTTATGAAACTTCCTCTCATCTATTCTGGCTCCTCCCTTCCCTCCAGCTGTCAGGAGTTTTTTTTGTCTAAAGTCCTACATGTTTTTTATTTGCTACTATAAATAATACTTTGCTAGATAGCTTTGTATACTAATCATTTTTATATCTCTGGTTATATGCTGGAGATAAATTCTCAGATGTGAAATTGCTGGCTCAAAAGCTACCAACTTCGAAATTCAATATTGACATTTACCACATGCACTTATTTTGTGTATGTGGGCATCACTGCCCTTTGGTGGGAGTAGGAGACCCAGCCTTGCTCTGGAGAGCTGCTGCTGGATTTGAACTGTCAACCCTGTGGGTCGCAGTCCCGCACACAACCACTACACCACCGGGGCTGAGCCACACATGCACTTTTATGCATATAATGTGCCCTGGAAAAGAACGGGTGCATGCATATAATGTGTGCATAATGGGCACAGGAAATAATCTGTGCTCTGCAAAAAAATCGATCGTGTACACTGCTTGTGTGAAAATAAGTACAGGGCGATCACTTTTTACAAAGCTGCCAATCTTGACTCACTTTGTGATCTTCTATATTATGCAATAAAATATGGATGTCTGGGCATTGGTTTTTTTTTAATTTATTTGCTTTTTGCAGAGTGTTTGCTGGTGACCTAATGCCCTCTTCCTCCCAGGTGATGTTACCCTGCTGCAGCCCAGGTTCGAGTCCTGTTCCCGTGATTGTTTTTGTTTTTATTTGTAGACTAGACTCTCACCCCAGTCTGTTTCCGTAAAACATTTCCATTCTGTAGATGAATAAATAAACAGGCCAGGAGCGTTCCTGAGCGGGCACACTGCTGGGCGTTGCTGTGTGAGTTAGAGGTGGGCCCTTCAGCAGGCCAGTGGGCTCTTCCTGTCGCCTCTCCAGCCCTGAGGCATCTTGAGGCCAACGTATTTCCATGCAGTCACTTCTGACTCAGCAACCCAACAGGACAGGCAGCACTGCTCGTGTGGGGTCCCGAGACCCCGGCTGCTGGCTGGAGATTGCCGATCTTGCGCCTGGCAGCCTAGTGCATGCCCACTGTGCTACAGTCTCCGAAACCCACAGGGGCAGCTCTCCTCGCCCCTGGCTGTGTGTTAGACTCTGCTTGATGGCATTTGAGACAGGGACCCAGGTTTTTTTTGTTTTTTTTTTAATTAAAAAAAATTTTTTTTTTAGGCATCACTGCCCTCAGGTGGTGGGAGTAGGAGGCCCAGCCTTTGCTCCTGGGAGCCGGAATTGAACCTCCATCCCAGTGGTCCGCAGTCCCGCGCACAACCACTTCGCCACAGGGGCTCAGCCGGGACCCAGGTTTTGAAGGAAGTGCTGTCTGTTCCTCTCCAGAGTCCTTTCTGCTCCGCCTCTCAAACCCTCCCCCTCACACCAACCTTGTGGGTTTCCCAGAGTCTTAACTGTTTATGGGAGGAGAAAGTTCAGTCTTTCTCCAGGAGAGGAGGTTTTGAATTGCCAACTATGCAGATCGTAGCCTAATGCTTAACCACTATGCCACCAGCAATCGCCTGGCCAGGCTTTAAGCACAGCTAATAGCAGTCTTAATTGTATTATTTATGTGTGGCGGGGAGCTTCAAGAATGTTAGCCACTGTGCTAGTCAGGGTAGACTACAGGAACAAATTTCATAGACGCACATATAGATATAAGGAAAGGGTTTATATACAAAAGGAATGGAACACTGAGAAAGCATCCCAGCCCAATCCAGTTCAAAGTTATAAGTCTGATATTAGCCCACATGCCCGATATCAGTTTATAAAGTCTCCTTCCAACTCATGAAGTCACAGGCCACTGGGTGCAGAGTCCCGATGCCGGCAGGCTCCTTACTTCCAGGGCTCAGGGTTCATCAACAGCATCCAGTGGTGGCAGAAGCAACTCATCGCTGGCAGGGCTCTCCACGTGACCTCTTCAGCTTCAGAGGTCTAGTTCGATCAGGGCAAAGCTGCATGGCTTCTCTGGCTTCTCAGACACTACCACCTTGTCTTGTCTGTGATTTATTGTCTCTCAGACTAACTCCCAACAACTGGGAAAGATAGCTTCTCATCGTCACAAGGGAAATATCGCGAGATTTCCCAGAAGTCACAGGAGAAAGCCATGCCCACATAGAGGCCTCATTGGCTACTCAAATGGCTATCTCCAGATCAACAGGCTAGACTCCACCCCCACATTTCAATCATAAAATTAACATAAGCACATGACTGCCACAGCAGCATTTTAAAATTGTGCTGGAATTGCTCAGGGCTAAAATACCCAGTCCTTCAGTACATGTGTCCCCTTACCTGGTCAGAGAGCATATAATAGCTGAAAGAATGCAGTCTGGAGTGAGGCCTCCTGACACTACACTCCTGCACCCCTGTAAGTATCTCAGCAAAGTGCTTGATTCTCCAAATCTCAGTTTTCTCCCGTGCCAACTAGGTTGTGGACTAAAAGGCAACTTTGCATTAAACACATTAAGCCTAGCACTTCGTATGCAGTAAGGGCCCAATAAGGAGGAGCTGTTACTCTCATTGCTCTAAACTCCATGCCAGGTTACAAGTTGATGTAGTTGGCCCTTAGGGAGATTGAGGGACCCTCAAAGCATCAAACATCCAATTGGGGCCCTGCGTGGCATGTTGGGGAAGCTCAGAGGTGGTGGTGGTGGTGGGGGGGGTGTCAAAAAGGGTTTCACAGAGGAAGTGGCCAGGCTAGCCTTGGAGGTTGAATGGAGTCCTTGGGCAGTTAAGCACTCAGTTATTGACCTAAAGGTTGGTAGTTGGAGCTCACCCAGAGATGCCTGGGAGGAAAGGTCAGCGATCCACTTCTGAAAGGCTGAATGAAGCCCGTGAAACCCCTGTGCGTGCAGACCTGCTCTGACGCTTAGAGGGTCTCCAGGAGTCGGTACAGAGGCGTGAAGGGGAAAGGCCGAACTGTATGTTGAAGCGTAGCAATGGGGGAGGGGGTGGAGGCTGAGTTGGAACTGACTAAACAGCAACTGGTGATGGTGGTGGGCATGCTGGTGGCAGAAGGCACGGCTAGTAGGGGAGGCCAGACCCGATTCCAAAGGGCCTAGTTAAGTAAGTGTAGGGTTGCCAGATGTAGCAAATGAAAACATAAGCCATCCAGGTAAACTCAAATTTTAGATAAGCAGCTAATCATTTCTAAGTAGACATATGCCACCAATAGTGTTGGGGAGCTACATCTATTTGAAGACGATTTGTATACAAAACATTCAGATCTAACTTTAGCAAGCCAGATCATGGTCACAAGAGAAGAATCCTGTTGGATTGTTGGAACAGATTTCTTTTCCAGAGAACATCAAGAAGCTACATGGAAGGGTTGATGGTGGTGGGCAGGCAGAATGAAGGAGGACAAGGAGACCCAGCATGATCCTCTCTGGGCAGGTGGCTGGGCGGAAGAGGCCTGAGCCCAGGTAAGTGCATGTGAGGCCTGGGTGCTACGTAGAAGTGGGAAGAATCATTTCAACCTCGTCAGACTGAGCCCTGAAGGGGTTCTGCCCTAGTTGATTACTCTTTTTGAAGCACCTGCCGTAAGGTCTAGACTCGTGGTAGGGCTCATAAGTGGATTTGAGGAACAGGCTTCATAATTGTGGGAGAGAAGACACCTAGCTCTGACTCTAGGGCAACAAGTATGGACCACGAGTTGAAACACCTGAGAGTACATGGTTTGGAATAATACATCATCAGGAGCCCTCAAAGCCAAAAAAAGACCAAACCGTTTGCTATCAACCCAATTCCAACTCTTGGTAACCAGGACTTCCAAATGGTTCTCTGTTCATTAATGGCAGATGAGTAAAATCAAATAGACCCAAATTTGTAAAATGTGGATCTACTGGGAGGGGGGGACCTGATTTAAGACAATTACAGATTGACACTGCTAAAGCCTTAATCTCCATTTTAAAAACAAGGGCAGCATACTTGTTATATACCAAGTAAATCTTATCATGACAGAGTTGGAAATAGTGGAGCCCAGTTCTAAGATGGCAGTCTACCATGTCTGTAGTTTCGAATGTGTATTGTTCTCCACAGACCTAGCAATAAACCAATCATCTGCATCAGACATCTGAAAGGGCTCTTCTGAGTCTCCTGTTCCAGAGATTCAATCTGTAATTTTTATTTTGATTCTGATTATTGTCCTACTTTGCCCCATATAAAAATATCCAAGTTTGTTTCAATTTCTCCACATGGGCCGTGACTGAACTGGTTTGATGTGCGAATAGCAGCGTGTTTCAGAGTAGAAGTGCACTCGACAGGGTTTTCAATGGCTTTGTTCTTTCAGAAGTGGGTCTCTGAGTGGATTCAGTGAGTAGTGGAGTGCTTAACTATGGGCGCCACCCCAGTACTCCTCAGGTTTCCTCAGTGACTCCCTTTTGCCAACCAAACAACTTGGAGCCTCAAGTAGGGTATGGTGCCCTTCATAGTTTAGTCTCAAGTCATCTTTCCTCCCATGTTCTTTGTTTTTTGTTTTTTTTTGGTGGGGGGGGCATCACTGCCCTCTGGTGGTGGGAGTAGGAGGCCCAGCCTTTGCTCCTGTGGAGCCGCTGCTGAAATTGAACCTCCATCCCAGTGGGCCATAGTCCCGCGCACAACCACTACACTTCCCCGGGTTCAACCCTCCTCCCATGTTCTTCATGGTGATCCTTTCCCCAGTCGTCAAGGCTCCAGGCACTTAGAAGGAACCATGTGCAAGTAATGACCACTATCATTACAGTCCTCACTAATGCTGTTATCTAGTTGGTTCTGACTCTTAGTGGCCCGAGGCCCAACAGAATGAAGCACTGCCTGGTCCTGAGCCATCCTTAACAATTATTACTATGCTTGAGCTCATTGTTGCAGTCATTGTGTTGATATCTCCTTCATGGTCTTCTTTTTTAATGACCCTCCACTTTATCAAGTATCATGATAACATGTCCATATCTTTCCTGGTAATATGCTCAGAGTACATGAGACAAATCTCACTATCTTCATGTCTAAGGAGCTGGGCTGAGCCCCGGTGGCGTAGTGGTTGTGCGCGTGACTGTGGCCCACTGGGATGGAGGTTCAATTCCAGCTCCATGGAGCTAAGGCTGGGCCTCCTACTTCCACCACCAGAGGGCAATGATGCCCAAAAAACCAAAAAAAAATGTAGTTTGTGAAACCCTGTTCTTTAGGATTGCTGAGTATGAATAGTATAACATTTTTTAATTACATGATTATCTGACAAATCAGATAATCAGAAAATACATCTGAAAAAGTCCTTATGTCTGAGGAGCCTTTTGACTTTACTGCCTCCAATACAGATTTGTTTGTTCTTCTGTTACACCATGGTATTTTCAATATTCTTTATCAGAACCACAATTCAAATGATACAATTCTTCTGTGATTTTTATTTATTGCCCAACCTGTACATACCTATGAGGTAACTGATAACACCATATCTTAGGCTACACACACCTTAGTCCTCAAAAAGACTTCTGTGCTCTTAATAATTTGAAGAGGTCTTGTGCAACCGATTTCCCCAATGCAATATGTCAGTTGATTTCTTGACGGATTTTTCTATGAGCATTAACATGGATCCAAACAAAGCGGAATCCTTGACATCATCAGTCTTTTCTCTGTTTATCATGATATTTTCTATTGGTCCAGTTTTGAGGATTTTGTTGTAATTTAAAGACTGCAGTCTCTGGTCTTTAACAGCAAGCGCTTCAAGTCATCCTTGGTTTCAGCAAGCATGGTATGTCATCTTCATATTGCTGGTTATTGATAAGTCTTCAAACCTGATATTGCTGCTCTTATCTGCTGAGCATACAGATGGAAAATATATGAGGAATATATGCAATCCTGTGCACACGCATCCTGATTTTAAAACTTGCAGTATTGCCTTGGTCTATTCTAACAACTATGCCTTTGTCCATGTACAGGTTCCAAATGAGTACAAGGGAATGTTGTGTAATTCCCATTCGTCTCAATGCTATTCCTAGTTGTATAAAAATCCACATAGTTGAATATCTTTTCAGTCATTGAAACACAAGTAAACACCTTTCTGATATTTTCTGCTTTCAGCCAAGACCTACCTGGTAGTCAGCAATTACACCCTTCAGCCGACAGCCCCTCCTGAGCTAGGCTTGGAACTCGGGCGGCTCCATGGGGATGCACTGCTGCAACCGTTGCTGAATGGTCTTTAGCAAAATTTTACTTGCATGTGATACGAATGATACTGTTTTATAATTTCCCCATTCTGTTAGGTCACCTTTCTTTGTAGTGGGTATAAATATTGATCTCAGTTGACCAGGTAGCTATCTTCCAAATGTCTTGGTATAGACAGACCAGTACTTTCAATGTTTCATCAACTTATTGAAATATTTCAATTGGCATTTCATCAATTTATGGTACCTTATTGTTTGGCATTTTATTTTTTATTTATTTATTTTTGGGGGCATCACTGCTCTCGGGTGGTGGAAGTAGGAGGCCCAGCCCCACTGCTGGAATTGAACCTCTGTCTCAGTGGGCCGCAGTCCCGCGCACAACCACTATGCCACCGGGGCTCAGCCTTGGCACTTTATTTTTTGCTAATGCCTTAGTGCCTCTTGGACTTCTCATTGATTCTTTTTTTTTTATTTATAAATAAGTTAAAATAATAATAATAACAAAAGAAAAACCAGTAAATAGTTCAAGGTCTGTTCATTGACCTCCAGGAGTGTCCCCTGGTTGAGTCTGATAGGGTACTACACCCTGGCCCACAGTCTATCCTTGGCACCCCCTCGGGAATTCCATGCTCTGCTCCCCCTGCTGCTCTGCTGCACGCCCTTAGTGTTTTACCTTGATGTGGTGGGGTCAGACTGGGTACAATCCCAACTCTGCTTCTCCATTGTTGTCCCAGTAGGGCCTTGGATCAGCGAGGGATGCCGTGTTTCACAGTGGAGCCGGCCATATGGGTCTCTCTGTGCATTGGCTGTTCTGAGTGGGGATATGGTCCTCAAGGCTTGGTGGGCCACGATGTGCTCCACTCCTTTTTCTCCCCCTTCATTCTCATTGGTTCTTGATGATGTCCTACTTCTTGAAATGACAGCATGTCAATGAATTCTTTGGGGGACAGTACATTTTTTCCATTATCTTTTGATGCTTCCTGCATCGTTCAGTATTTGTCCACAGAATCCTTTAATATTGCAACTCAAAACCTGAATTTTTAAAATTTCTTTCAGCTTGAGAGATGCTGAGCATGTTCTTCTCCTTGGGCTTTCTAACTTCAGGTCTTTGCACATTTCTTTATACTTTGTCTTCTCCAGTGAAATATTATAACGTAATTTGAAAATTTCTATTCAGCTCTCTTTACTCCATTATTTGTCCATTTGCTGTAACTGCTCCATGTTTAGCAGCAAGTTTCAGAGTCTCATCTGACTTTCACCCTGATCTTTGCTTTCTTGTATGATGTCTTGCATTTTTCATATGTAACAGAGGTTCTCAACCTGTGGGTTGTGACCCCTTTGGGGTCAAATGATCCTTTCACAGGGATTCCTAAGACCATTGGAAAACACATAAATAAATAAATATAAATATATATATATATATATATTTTTTGGGGGGGGGGCATCACTGCTCTCCGGTGGTGGGAGTAGGAGGCCCAGCCCCACTGCTGGAATTGAACCTCCGTCCCAGTGGGCCGCAGTCTCACGCACAACCACTACGCCACCAGGGCTCAGCCCCACATAAATATTTTACAACATATAATTACATATTGTTTTGTGATTAATAACTGCTTTAATTATGTTTAATTATGCCCACTTGTAACAATGAAAATACATCCTGAATATCAGCTATGTACATTATAATTCATAACAGTAGCAAAATTACAGTTATAAAGTAGCAATGAAAATAATTTTATGGTTGGGCATCACCACAACATGAGGAACTGTATTATAGGGTCCCAGCATTAGGAAGGTTGACATATAATGTTGTTGATGTCATGCCATAGCTCATCAGGTCTTAGTGTTAAAGGCGTCAAATCTTTCCTTGAAGTTGTCTCAAAATGCAGGTAGGATATGCTCAGTCTTGTATTTTGGCTCTTGTGGACTTGCTTTAACTTTCTTCAGCTTGAAGGAAAAAAACAAACAAAAAAACAACAACAAAAAAAAAAACAAAAACAAACAGGGCTGATCCCTGGTGGCGTAGTGGTTGTGCGCGGGACTGCAGCTCACTGGGACGGAGGTTCAATTCCAGCAGTGGGGCTGGGCCTCCTACTCCCACCACCGGAGAGCAGTGATGCCCAAAAAAAACAAAAAAACAAAAAAAACCAAAAAACTTTCTTCAGCTTGAACATAGGGTCCCTGGGGGCATAGTGGTTAGGAGTTGGGCTGCAGTCCGCAAGGTTAGCAGTTCGAAGCCACCGGCTGCTCCTTGGGAGAAAGATGAAGAGCTGCCATCTCAGGGCAGTTTTGTTTTCTGTGGGATCACTGTGAGTTGCCAGGCAGGGAGTTGAATCAACTTGCACGTATAAACAATCAAGCAATTGGTGGCTTGGTCCACAGCTGGCTCCTGGATTTCTCCATCTTCTTTTCCTGAAGATGTAATCAATTTGATTCCTGTATGTGAGAAACACTGTTGACACCCCATTACCATCTCAGTTCCTCTTGGTAACTGGTGGGTTAGTATAAATCCCCCTGATGGGCCTCCAGAGGGAGAGCTGGGACAGATCACCTTATCCCATGTGAGGTTACTAATTGGTGATCATGCATGGTTACAACAAACTCTCAAGAAATTCAATCTGTACCCATCTTAGTGAGAGAGGCTTTATTAATCAATTTTACAAAATTGGATGTGCAAATCTTGGATGACAAAGCAAGCCAATGTGCCCAACAAAGCTTTCACCAGGAGCATTCCTTAGTTTGAGACTCCCTCCCCTTGTTCCTCATTGGCTGAGTACTATGGAGAGGGGGGGTGCGGGTAACAATCTTTACCAGGTGTTATCTACTTCCTTAATTTAAAATTTCTACCTCCAGATTTCCTGTCTCCTACCCTCCCTGAATTAGCTGATTTGATCCCCACATGAGTTATCAGCTTGTGCTCTGGCTACTTAGTAACTTCTGGGCCTTTTGTCCCCTTCACTACTGAAGATGGACCAGTTTGAGATTTATTTCTCACACTCTAAATTCTGATGAGGTCATGTTTATATTGTTGAAAAGGGGTATTGCCAATGAAGAAATCATTGATCTTGAAAAAACTATCAGAGCTAACATTAGAGCACTTAATGCCACCTTAATTGTTCTAAAGCATGCTACTTATTTAACTTCATTAAACTCAGAAATTTTGTGAAGTAGGTACGAATATTCCAATTACATAGTCTGAGAAGCTGAGGTACAGAGTGGTCAAATAATTCACCCAAGGTTACACGGCCAGGAGGGCTCTAAGAGACAAGATTTGGACCCAGTTCCCCTGGGAAGAGCCTGCACAATTAACTGGGATCACCTACTTTTCTGACTGCATGTTGCCTTTTCTTCTTGCTGTTGTTAATTTGTTTGCTTTATTTATTTATTTGGGTTTTTTTTTTTTTTTTTTTTTGGCCATCACTGCTCTCCGGTGGCGGGAGTAGGAGGCCCAGCCCCACTGCTGGAATTGAACCTCCGTTCCAGTGGGCCCCAGTCCCGCGCACAACCACTACGCCACTAGGGCTCAGCCTAAAATGATTTTTTTTGGGGGGGGCGGATTTTGGGGCATCACTGCTCTCCGGTGGTGGGAGTAGGAGGCTTGCAGCAGTTTTTATCTCTTAGTATCCACACCTTTGCTTCACAAGCTGGTAGACTCTACAGAAACAATAAAGAACAAAAAATAAAGTGGTAAGAATAAAACAATAGTAATATAAAGGTAGAAATAGAAACAATAAGTAAGAAGTAAGTAAGTAAGAAACAATGAATATTTAAAAAGCCATGGGAAAAATTTTGGTCATGGAACAAGCAAGAGATCCTTGCACCTAGAACAAATTCAGGTTGGGTTAAGAGCGGTGCTTCTCCACCTTCCTCATGCGGAGACCCTTTCATACAGTTCCTCATGTTGTGGTGACCCCCAACCATACTGTTATTTTAATTGCTACTTCATAACTGTAACTTTGCTAGTTATGAAATGTAATGTAAATATCTGATATGCAGGATGTATTTTCATTGTTACAAATCGAACATCATTAAAGCATAATGATGAATCACAAAAACTATGTAGTTATATATTATGAAATATTTATTTATTTTTCAATGATTTCATTGGGGGCTCTTACAGCTCTTATAACATTCAATACATCATTTGTATCAAGCATATTTGTACTCATTTTGCCATATTCATTTCTAAATATTTTCCACTGAGCCCTTGGTATAAGCTCCTCCTTCCCCCTCCCCCCCTTTTTAAAATGAATCATTTTGGGGGGGGCTCATACAACTCCCATCACAATCCATGCATGCATCAATTGTATGCAGGCCACATTTGCACACTTGTTGCCATCATTGCTCTCAAAACATCCTCCCTCCACTTAGGCCCCCAGTACCAGCTCCCCATATTTCCCTTCCCTCCCCACCCCCATGAACCCTTAATAATTTACAAATTGTTATTACTTTTTCATATCATACACGTCCAATGTGTCCCTTCACTCACTTCCCTGTTGTCTGTGTCCCAGAGAGGAGGTTATATGTAGATCCCTGAAATTGGTTCCCCCTTTCTATTCCACCATCCCTCCACCCTCCCAGAAATATTTCTAATGACAAATAAATGAAATTTTGTCTTGAAGCGTTGGGTACTAATATGTGGGCATATCTGCTTGTGGGTGGACCCACCTGGAGGAGTAGTGTCTTGGCTCCTAAGACCACTGGAAATGTATATTTTCCAATGGTCTTAGGTGACTCCTGTGAAAGGGTTGTTTGACCCCCAAAGGGATCAAGACCTACAGGTTGAGAACCACTGGTCTAGAGAGAGGTCAACTGACTATCAAGTTTGATCCATCTTCAGGATTTACCCTGGTAAATCTTGACAGTAAAGCTGTTCCAGATCCTGGCCTATAACTAGAGGGGATCTGCCAGCGGCTGACTGACCAGATACTCTGCAGATGGGTTTGAGGCTCCCACTGTCCTCCACAACCTTCCACAAACTGGGTATTCACAATTTTGGCTGATACTTTTCCCTTTGTCATATTTGAATTTTATTATTGTCATCTTTGGATCACACAAGCTGGTGTGATTCTTCCATGGGAACTTGGTTGACTCCTTGCTTAGATAGCTACGCTTTTGAATATAAGTCTTTAAGATCCCAGACTATTCCAATCTGATTTTGTCACCACACTTTGCTGTAGTGATCATTTCATGGAGGAGCAGGGTCGTGTTATCAAAACTAACTGTTCTTCGGTCAGGACTGGAATTAAGTAGGAGTCCAGAACTCATCAGCTTGTCCATGTAATATGCACCACTGAGCTTTACTTTGGTGGTCATTTTATGACATAATCAAACCCCCACACAGGACTAACTATACCAGCACTAGCAACAAGCAAACAACAGCAAACAAAAAACAAGCTAAAGGCAGGAAAACAAAACTGCACAGAAACAAAAAAGTGCATTGCCACTCATTCTCCAGGGGTAGACGGCAATTACACCGGTGACATCATTGATTTTGCCAATGACACAGCCCTCCAACCCTGTTGGTATGAGGCGTCTGTGAGTACAGCTCCACCTGGAGCCTCTGCCCATGAGTTGTTGCCATACACAATCATTGTGTAGCACCCCTGCCCAGTGTGATGTTACTTCTCCCCACTCACATCATACTTACCAACAGAACTATCAGCGTCTCCAAAATGTAAATCTTCCCCTCCCGTTCTTAGCTTGGTTTTCCAGCAAAGATTACCTGTGTGTATATGTGTATGTGTGTGTGTGGGGGGGGGTGTGCTGGGGATCTGGGGAGGCCTTGATTTTCCCAGCCTTATCTCCATGCTACATGGCCTCAAGTAGATAGCCACACACCCCTTTTGAGGGAGTCACCCCTGACAATGTGAGGTCTCCTCCAAGTTGGTTCTTGTGAAGTGTGCAAAAGGGAGGTTTATGAGCAGTAGGTAAGTGGTAGTTACATAATCTGGTGCCAACTTGAGATTATTAAGCGTGAAGGGGTGAAGTTTAGCATGTCAGTCAGGTTGCTGCTTGATGACTTCATTTGAAGGGATTATGGAGATAAATAGCTCCGTAGAGGTGAGTCATGTATACTCTCTGCTTGGTATTCCTGCTCACAAGACAGGTGGAGCTACACTAGAGCCCTGGAGCTAGAGGGGCCACGTGGAGACCCCTGCCAAGACGCTTCCACTGCTCCTAGAGCCACAAGACTTTCACCCCCTGCCCTGCGATCTTCCTGCAGTTGGCATCATTACATGTGTTTCATGAGTCTGAAGAGGAATTTGTAGATTGCTATCAGACAAATGGGATAATATCAGACTTATGGACCTGATCTGGACGGGGATGGGATGTTTTCTCAATATGCAATTGCTCCTGTATATAAAGCTCTTTATTATACACATATGGATGTCTATGATTTTGTTTTTCTATTCAACCCAGACTAACAGAGTAGCCTTCTCACCTTTTGTTCAGGAATTGGTTCCTAAGTTTTGTTTAATTGATGTTCCTTCCTATAGTAGTGGACTTATATAATACTTGTCTTTTTGTGATTCGAAACGCTACCCTTTCAATGAGCAATGAAATGTGAAATTGCTCTTAATCAGACATATCAATATTTGTGCCAAAACGTGTATTAACAGTCCATAAGTAAGCCTCACATCATTCTAGATCAGGTTTGAATCACTTAATAAAACACTTTCTATGCTCAGAGCATTATGGTTTTATAGACCTTTGTATTTTCCCTCTCTCAGGAAATCCCTGAGGGGCTGTAGTCGCCCAGTGGTGAAGAGCTAGGCTGCTAACAAAAAGGTCAGTGGTTCAAACCCACCAGCAGCTCCTCAGGAGAGAGATGCGGCTGTCTGCCTCCATAGATTCATGTCTGGAAAACCCTCTGTCCTATGGAATTGCTATGAGCCCGACTCCGGCTTTGATTATAGGAAGACCCTTCGTGAAACATGAAAGAGATGAAGGGGACCAGCATCAACACTAGAGGGCTCCTGCTTATCATGGTCGGGATCACTGCTAATGGAGGTTTTACCCCTTTCTTCCCCCTTCACTCCAGCTTGCAGATACCAGCCTGCTACCCAACTTGAAAGAACTTCTCTTGTCTTCTGGAGACAAAGACAAGCGGGCCTGGGAGCTGGTGAGCTGGATTCTGTCCTCCAAGGTCCTGACAATCCACAGCGCAGGGAAAGCAGAGGTGAGACCTTGGTCTGTAGCAGCACAGAGTGTAGAGCTTTGGGGGATGCCAGATCCAGACCAGTGACTCTGAGACCTCCTGGTGCGCCACAGTGAGCTGGTGGCTTGTTGAGAATGCAGATTCCTGGACTCTTCTTCCACAGCTTCTGAGACGGCCTCGGAATGCATGCTGGCAGGGCAATCACTGGGTTGACCTCTGACAGCTATGACCATGTATTTGTTTTTAAACTTGTTACTGTGCCTTGGGTGAAGGTTTACAGAGCAGGTTGTCAGTTTCACACGTTCAACAGTTCCAACATACTTGGTTCCGCCTGTTCCTTGCAGGCCCGCAGCATACCACTGCCTCTCATCCTGCTTCCTCCCTGCGGTTCTGGTGTCCATTCCTCCTTGTTTCCTAACTCTTCTGTACTCTGTTCATGGGTCAGTGATGTCTTTCAGGTCTCAGAAGGCTGGGTTTTCTAAGGTGTGAGCAGCTCATACCTGTCTGTTGTTTGGCTGAAATTTAATTGTGTCTGTGGGGGGGGGGGGGGTATGGTTCCACCCCTGATGACTGACTAAGAACCATAGTCTCTGGGGTTCCACTAGTCTCTCTCTGGCCACTAAGCCCGGACTTTACTGCGTGCCTTCCAGTGCTTCTGTTTTCTCCTCTGTAAAGTGGGAATCACAGTAGTATCTTGACATCCTGCCACTGCTGTGAGATTGGCATGAATTTTCTCACTCAGAACCATGCCTGACACATACTACACATACATACTGTTAATGGCTCAGTAAAGGTTGAGTATCAAACTTGACTTAACAAACACTGTGGGTAATTCTGATGAAGGTGAACCCTGAATAGACTACCTTAAGAAACATGGCCGAATCTCGTTGTTGCCAGCAAACAGGCATAGGTCCAAATAGTGGAAAACATTAGATTTGAGTTCGAGAACTACCTCTCAATTTTTGAGACCCTTTCCCCTATTTCTAAATGGAGAATATTGCCTCAGAGAAGGGCTGTGATAGAATGTATGTCCCCCCACCCCCCACAGCACATTTTTCTGACACAGGTCAGACAATCCACAATCATGGTGTTTCCAGCTCACTGTGGTCCCTAGGGACTGGCAAGGATGACAAGCGCCCTGAACCTCCTCTGCTTTTTTTCTCTGAGACAAAAATATCTGCAAAGGGCTGAGCCCCGGTGGCGTAAGTGGTTGAGTACGGAACTGTGGCCCGCAGGCTTGGCGGTTCAAATCCAGCGACAGCTCTCAGGACTGGCACTGGGTAGTGCCCATGACCTCCAGAGGCAGTGATGCCCACAAAAAAAAAATCTGTAGAATTTGATGTCTTGCTCTTCACATCTTGAACTGAACTCATTGATATGACTCAATTTTCAGCCAAACAGTAGACAGGTCTATGAGGGGAACAATAAGCTAACCAGCTATAAACACCACCAGTGTGGTACACAATCTTGGTCATTGGGGACCAAGGGAGCAGCATTAGCCCAAGGACAAAGTTCAGAAGAGTTGGGAGAGGAGGAGGGGAGTGGGGAACAGAAAGAAGGTGTGATGAGCAGTGATTTATGGAGGCAGTTATAATGACGAGTTGAAGCAAAATATGTAGGAATTGTTGAGTGCTAAAACTGATGATCTCTATACACCTTCACCTAACTCACGATAAAATTTGTTTTAAAAAAGTTTGTAGCAGGGCTGAGCCCCGGTGGCGTAGTGGTTGTGCGCGGGACTGCGGCCCACTGGGATGGAGGTTCAATTCCAGCAGTGGGGCTGGGCCTCCTACTCCCACCACTGGAGAGCAGTGATGCCCCCCCAAAAAAAAAAAACAAAAACAAAAAAAACAAAACAAAAAAAAGTTTGTAGCAAAGAAAATTGATGTCTTGGAACCTCATGCCTAAAGGAGATCCTTCTTTGTCTGTTAGGAAAATACTCCACAAAGCTTAGTGTGGGTCAGGAAACCCATGTCCATGTTCAGGCTGGGTTGCTAACTTGCTGCATAATCTCTGGGTTTTATTAGACCCCTCTGTTCATTTGTAGCTTGTTCATTTGTTGCTCATATGCCTACCAAGCACCTAATAGAGGTTGAGTGTAGTAGTAAAAGTGAACAAGGCAATGGCTTCTTGGCTTTTTTCCTTTTCTCCTTGCTGTCTGATTATAGACCAGTTAAATTTTCATGGAAATGCTGGGGTTAGCACCCAGGGTTGCAAGCTTTATATTTTGCCCAAGTCGTTAGTCTACCATTTATCACTATTGTGTAAAAGCATGCTTTAACATCAAAGAAATAGGGTGGTCTTGATCTTCGAATAAACAATGTGTTTTCTACACTTGATCTTAGCCAAAAGGCCGAGAAGCGGTAAGAATGTGTTTTCTAAAGAAAGAATTATCTCAACCTTATCTCAACATGAACATATTCCATTGTCTTAATTTTTCTCATTTAGACATTACCCAAAGACAACTTTGCCATACACTGGCTTTGGTCTGTGAATACCTGTTTATAAAACCACTGCCCTGAAGAGAATTGTCTTTTAGGAAGGGGCGTACCATCATATGTCAGTTAGCTTTTGATGCCAAACGAACCAATCAAAAATTTGGCTTAAAGCAACAAACCTTGATTGCTTCTCTTGATTCTGAGGGTTGGCTGAGTAGTTCTTCTGGTCTGACCTGGCTCAGAGGGAGCTGGCGGATATACAGCAACCTCAGTTTCTTTGCTAGGACTTCCATGCATCAGGAGAGAAGGCTGGTTGAAACCTTCTCTCTCAGGCTCTCCTCTTTCAGGAGGGCTTGTTCACATGGCAGTGAAAGGTGAAGGGTTACTAGCAGCGAAGGCTAATAGCAGCGAAGAATCAAGGCAAAGCCATTTTCAGTCTCTGCTTGCCAAATGTCAGCTAAGTTCCCATTGACTGCTGCAAATTACCTGGTCGTGCCCAGGTTCAGAGAGGTTGAAGACAGAGAAGTCCTTTCTTGGTGGAATTCTTCTGACAAAGGAATTGTAGAAGGGTCCACCCTCAGAGATGGGAGGACAAATATGTAGCCATCTTTGCAATTGATTGCACCTCCCCAATTACCGTATATACTCAAGTATAAACCTACCAAAATATCAGCTGACGCACCTAATTTTACCACAAAAACTGCATAAGAAAACTGCTGGAAAACGGTGTATATACAAGTATATACAGTACCTCCTCAGATTATAAAGATGAAGTGCAGGAAATGTGTGAACGTGATATGTCAATGCTCCCTAGTTAGGAGACACAGGTAATGCCTATTAGGTCTAGAAAACATACCATTATTTGAGGAAATTGCTTTTTAGTTGTTGCTGTTAACATTTTAGTGTATTTTGGGTGAACATTTCCAGCGAAACTGGTTCTCCACTCAGTCATTTTTGCACATTTGGCAATGTTAGTGGCAGTCTCACTTCCTCCCTGGGTTCCACATCCCCCTGGGGTCCTTTCCTGCTCTCAGCACACTGGGGGAGGGGGGTAGGGGGGGCCTTGGTGGGTCCATTGAGGGTGTTCTTGCTCCCTTTGTCAGGGAAGCAGCTTGAGCAGTGAGCTCCAAGCCTGACTCTAAGCTGATAATGGCTTTATCCTCTTGAAACCACTTGTTTTTGTGGGCAGCTCAGGGGAGTTAAGCTTGAGGCTTTTTTTTTTTTTTTTTTAGGCATCACTGCCCTCAGGTGGTGGGAGTAGGAGGCCCAGCCTTTGCTCCTGGGAGCCAGAATTGAACCTCCATTCCAGTGGGCTGCAGTCCCGCGCACAACCACTACGCCACTGGGGCTCAGCCCAAGCTTGAGGCTTTAAGAGGCCATTTTTTGTAGCCCTCTTTACCAGCTTCCCAATTAAAAATTTGCCACTCCCTTTATGTTTTCAAGTTTAAAAAGATCCAAAAGCTGACGGGTGCCTCTCACACCCCTGTCCCCACGCCGGACTTCCTGTTTGAGCTCGAGTATTCCGACACAGCCAATGCCAAATTTTATGAGACCAAAGGAGAACACGACCTCATCTACGCCTTCCATGGGAGCCGCCTGGAAAACTTCCATTCCATCGTCCACAATGGCCTGCACTGCCACCTGAACAAGGTGGGGCCACTGGGTGACCTGATGATGGGGTGGGCACGGTCAAAACCCTGGGGAGTGTGCCAGTGGGTGGGGGTGGGGTGGGTGTATGCACTAGGGCAGCAGAAGCACCTGGGAGCTGGTTAGAAGGGCCTTACCCCAGACTATGTGCATCAAGCTTGCATTGTAACAAGCGATTCCCAGGCAGGTTCATTTTTTAAAAAATCATTTTATTGGGGCCTCATACATTGTTTCTTATAATACATAAGCAGGCAGGTTGCATTTTCAGAATCATCTATTTAAGGATGTTGCCCATGGGGAGCTTTTAAAAATCCCACTGCCTGGCAGCAAATCAGTCCAATGCACTCTGAAAGCTCTCCAGAGGATTCCAGTGTGTATGGCCAGTCCTTGCAACTCAACTGGGAAGCCAAACTTTCACAAGATACCCCCCCACCCCCCTGCAGATATGCATGCTACCTTGAAGTCAGAGGAACACTGCACTGAGAACACTACACCAGGGACAACTGGGATGACCCTATCTGAGGTGGCAGCCTCGGATACACACATCACAGGTGCGGTAGGCGCAGTTGTACAGCAATAGTTATTATTTATTGTAGTAAAGTTATAGAGAGCGTGAGAGAGGAGGAAATAATAAGAGTCAGATACATATCATGGTAGCATGCTCACCCCAGCTCTGTCTGGTGGTCTGCGTGGAGAGAAGGTAAGAGGGTAAGGAGGCGAGCAGGGAAGGGCAAGATTTACATTTTACCAAGCTTAAATAACCTTTTGGTGGGGGGGAACATCTGAAACCCGTAGTTACAGATCAGTACATCTTATCAGAAGGGGCTGCCCCATAGGTCAAACAGTCATGAGGGGGACAAACCAGGGGTAGATGTAATGGGAGAGGGAGGTCAAGAAGGGGGTAGATTCTTTTTTTGGAGGGGGTATCACTGCCCTCTGGTGGTCGTGGGAGCTACCCAGCCTTGCTCCAGGAGACAGGAGAGCTGCTGCTGGATTTGAACCACTAAGCCCGTGGACTGCAGTCAATCACTAAACCACGCCACGGGGGTAGATTCTTGATAGTTGCCTAACCTCTTGTCCTTGGGTTGGGGGTGAAATTAACTAAAGCTTTCAGGGGAAGTGAGTATCAGTGAGTGTCAGTGTCAGTGTCAGTGAGTGTCAGTGGTCTGTCAGTGGTTGTTTCTATCTTTAGTGTGAGACACAAAGGCCTCTGATTGCCATTAGGGAGCCATTAGGGAGATTAACTCCCAAAGTTTTGGTTCTCCCTGTCTCCTACAAGGAAAAACTCCATAGGTAAGCTTATCAGAAGTGAGTGGGCCTCCTTCTCGGGGGACAATCTATACTCTGATTATGGTGGAGAGCCAATAACCCTAAGGATAGTTTCTGACCTGCTGTAGTTGCAATTATATGCCTCATGTAGCAAGCAACTTAAGTTTGGTATAATAATTGGGGGGATATAACCTGGGAGGAATCTTTGTTTCCCACAGACCCTGAAGGGGGAATCTTTTGTTTCCCTTCCCTCGTTGAGTTCCTCTTCTTTCTCCAGAGTTAAAACAGACACAGTCACACGCACACTGCTCACTTACAGTAGTTCACCCTTCATGGACACATAGGAAGAGTAGACAGCTATTGAGCCTAGAAAGGATGACTTAGCAGTTCTGCAGCCTTGGGTTCATTTACATGAACTCTGCACCTCAGTTGTCTCGTCTGTAAAGCAGGGATGCTGTTCTAGTGGAAAGGTCAGCGGTTTGAACCCACCAGCCACTCCCCACTTGAAAGATGTGCTTTTCGGCTTCTGGAATCAAGAGGACCCTAGTGGACACCCAGTGGGGCAGTGTTGCGCTGCCTGTGGGGTCACTTGAGTTGAAACCAATTGAGTAGCAACAGGTTGGTGTGGTCTGATTACCCACATTCAGGTGTGCTAAGAAGATTGCAACAGACAATGTAAGCAGAGGGCCCCACGAATTGTAAACACTGGGGAAGAGGCCACCGCTTTAATCAGAGGCTCTCTGAGGAGCGGGGGCTGCAGGCTTTTCTCCTAGTGGTGGCAGATCCGCCTTGTCTGACTCATGACAACCCTAAGGCGACAGTGACATTTTCTAACACTGCTGTGTCTCATTAGTGCAGTTGAGTCTTGCTAAGGATGACAGACTTGTTTATTCTGGTTCAGTTTCTTATTACGACCAGGCTACTGGAATCCAGGGGGCCCCCACTTTACCCAAGAGCTGGCCTGGAGAAGAAGACATTCTTGTTCAGCAATCTGTCCCATCAGTACCCTGGGGAGCTTGCAGCTTAGAGAAATGTGATGAAGAGTCTTTTGGTGTCAAGTCAATCCCCTTCTGGCTCCTTTCTCTTCAGGGTTTTCAGCACGGGGCTTGCTGGAGGGAGCTTCCTGCCAGCTGAAACTGTGAGTTGTTTTCGTGGCACAGGCACCCTGAGTTTCCCACTGTTGTCTGCCTCTGCCTACAACAACCACCTACAATGTTCTCAAGCTCAGGGCAGGGTACATACGTGGCAGCTGTGAGCAGGTAATGGATTGGGGGTCAGATCAAGGACATCTAGTACCCTTGGTGAAGGTCCATGTCAGCAATTTTCAAGATGAGGACACTGCCTCACCCAAGTAAGGTGGGAATCTTTTCTCCTAAGCCTTACTTAGCAGGGTAAGAACTGTAGAAGCTGAGCACCGGTGGCACAGTGGTTGTGTGCGGGACTGCAGCCCGCAGGGTTGGCGGTTCGTATCCAGAGTAGTGTCCTACTCCCACCGGGGCAGTGATGCGAAGAAAGCAAAAAAAAAAAGAACCGTAGAAGGCTTTAGCCATGGGAAGAAGAGATCTCCTTTTCAGAGGTTAAGATGTTTTTAGTGAGCAGTTCAAGCCCACTCCTCAGCTGGTGAGGTTGATAACATAGCTTATTGTATTTTATTTATTGAAGGTAGAGGCAGGGTTCAAATTCAGATCTGTTTGGACTCATATAGCTATGTGTTTCCCACTTCCACTTCCAAGAACTACTAGTTTGGTTAGATGGCCAAAGCCACAAATTAAACTATTGCTAGAGTGCAATGTTTAATAATAGCCATATGATGATCCCAGAACGAATTGGTCCTCTGTCTGTTGCTGGGAAGCACCTGATTTGACAACTTTGCGTTTACAACTCTGTGGAAGAAAGACCCGGGTCACCTGGCTATGCCGCTGCCCTGCTCTGTGCTCACCCGGCTGTGCTTCTTTTCTGTTGACCTCTGCCACTCCAGACTTCCTTGTTCGGGGAGGGGACCTACCTCACCAGTGACTTGAGCCTGGCCCTCATTTACAGCCCCCATGGCCATGGGTGGCAGCGCAGCCTCCTCGGGCCCCGCCTCAGCTGTGTGGCTGTGTGCGAAGTCATCGACCACCCCGACGTCAAGTGCCGGACCCCACAGAGAGGTGAGCGAGCGATGGCCCAGGTGGGCTCAGGCGTGGGCGCGCAGGCTGCTCTGCTGTTGGCCCTGGTGTGGATGAAGTGCTCCTACCGCGCTCAGGATGAGTTGGGCCTGGAGAAGAGCAGGACAAGGGTCTTCCGACGGGCTGTAGAATGGAAAAGGTCTCTTCCTGTGCTGGAGGGAGTTCCAGAGGAGGGACTGAGGTCAAATGGGAAGGTCAGAGGAAGGGGCAGCCAGAGTGGATCCCAAGAACAACTTTTGGGAGAAGGTGGGATTATTAATTTTATTTTATCGTGATGAAAGTAGTACAAAAGGTCATCTCAGGAGGGCAGAGTGTGAAGTCTCTGAGGGCAGGAACTGAGTCCCCCACATTCTCCTCCCCCAGCCCTTTGCAGCTTTTCAACTCTCTCTATAGGTAATCAGACATTTGCCATTTCAACCATCCCACTCATGCTGGAGAACCTAGTGTCAGCAAAGATCTGAACTGACACTAAGCACTCTGGGTCCCTCTTGGCTACTCTGGTGAGTGCCAGAGCCCTGCAGGCTGGGGCGGCAGCAGAGACAGAGACAGGGTATAAGCTGATCTGCCAGCTATCTCCCTCATGACTTCTCCCCCAAATGTCCTTGGATTGTTTGCCCTGTGCCCCTGTCCCCAGAACTATTTGCCCACCTTCGTGAGCAAGAGCCATCAGTTTCCTGCACTGGCTGTAGTTTTGCTGAGAAAAAGAATCCAGAAAATGGCCTGTTCCTAGCTTTTAATGTAAAACAACTGGGATTCTGAGGAATAGGCCCAGGCCCAGGTCTGTCACCACCCTCCCAAGCAGGCAGTGTGCATATTTGCATTTATAATTCTTGGGAAGTTTGTAAGCCATGACAGTAAGCATCAAACAAAACCTTGCCTCCTCTGTTGTCACTCACGCAGCATTGGCCCCCACGCTCCCCCTCCTCCTTTTTAAAATTCTTTCATGCTATTAGAAGGCTTTTGTTTTTGAACACCTCAGTGTGAAGCATGGAAGATGAATGTTCTGAGAAGCTTAACTCCAGAGTAAAGCTCTACACCAAGCTCATTGCTACTGAGTCAACTCTGATAAAACAAAGCCTGACAGAACAGAGCCCAGCTGCCCCCGTGGATTCCTTAGACTGTAAGGCTTCACAGGGGAGACACCCTCATCCTTCTCCTGGCTTCAAACCGCGGACCTTGTGGTTAGTAGTCCAGTGTGGGGCCTCCTAAGCTTCCTGGCTCAATTTGAATCCAGATTGATTCATTTCAAATGCCTACCAAGAGACCTGTTTCAGATCGAGTCCGTTCCCTAGGTCTTGTGCCCAAGGGAGCTTGTGTTTGTAGCTCCTGCCCATCTGCTTCCCTACCCAGTTGGGTTCTTTCCTTTTTCCCTTTAAATTTTACTGTCCTTTTCTCCCTCTGTCAGATTCTCCAGTAGTTGTGGGCTTTAGTAGGCACCTCTGGGCTACTCCGAAACCTGCTGGCTCTTCTCCACCCTCAGGCCTGCAGGCTGGACCCTACTTCTAGTCCTAATTTGGTTCCTTTGTTAGCGTATCCCGCTGCCCCCTTCCTCTAATAAAATCTGCGCTTCTTTTCTGCCCTGTCGGTTGACTGATCTCTCCTGATCCAGATTCCAAGGAGATAGATCGCAGAAGAGCAAGGATCAAACATAGTGAAGGAGGAGACATCCCTCCGAAGTACTTTGTGGTCACCAACAACCAGCTCCTGCGAGTAAAGTACCTGCTGGTCTACTCCCAGAAGCAGCCCAGGAGGTAAGGCAAGTGGTCCCTACATGAGGTCCCAGAGAACTGAATGGCTCGTATTCTGGGTCTCGGGTTTCTTGGTTATCAGCCACCCCTTGAACTTTGTTAGACCCCAGCTATGTATGAAGCACCACGTTGGATGTGCTGAGGCATCTAATAAGATGTGAACCGGGCCCCCAAAGACGGTACATTCTATGGAAGAAGACAAAAAAACCATTGTGAATACAGATAGCATTGCCAAATTGCTTCCCCCCAACTCTGAGGCCTTTTAGCTCTCTAGGCTTAGAGATCACCAAATGCAGTCCATCGGCCAGGCGGATAAGAGCATGGATGTTGGCTGAGAGTGTTTGCTGCCCAGCTCAGCCAGTTCTCACAGTGGCTACGGAACCGCGCCCCCATCCCCCCACCCCCCACCCCCCGCTTCTCTCTGGACCTGAGATGTCCCCTATTTATCTGCAAAAGGAGGGTCTTGAACCTGACAACAGAGGGGCTGGGGCTGGGGCTGGTAGGTGAAGGGGATAGGGAGCTCCAGCTTTTAAGATCCAGGGTGGGGCTGAGCCCCGGTGGCGTAGTAGTTGTGCGCGGGACTGCGGCCCACTGGGACAGGGGTTCAATTCCAGCAGTGGGGCTGGGCCTCCTACTCCCACCACCAGAGGGCAGTGATGCCTCAAAACAAAAAACAAACAAAAAACAAACAAAAAAAAGATCCAGGGTGGACGCCTAACCTCACCCAGCAGTGTAGTAGTGGGGTACGGACAGGGTGCTCCAGGGCCTAATGTGCACTTTGTTGAGGTTTATAGTAAAAAGACTCTCTCTACGGGGTCAGCAGCAGGTGAGCAGGTGAGATGGGACAGGAGGTGATTTTTAAGAACCTCTGCTCCAGTGTGTCAGGATTTCATAAACCAATAGCATTTCTCCCACTGTTTGGTCCTTGGGTTTGAAATCATCGAACTTTTTTCTGTTTGAACATTCCATTCCCTTTCTACTGCTTCCCGGAGGGTAGTGCTCACTTGGCTGGTTTAGATCACACTGCAGTGAGCCAAAAATGACCTCCCCATGTCATGTCAGACGCATGTCTCTGCGTCTAAAACAGGGAAGATTTAGTTAGCTCAGTCATCTGCCACCTGCCTCCCTACAGACCAACAACCTCAAGTGGGGGCCCTTCTAGAGACCAAAACCGTGCTGCTGAGAGCAGGTGGGTTATACAGGTGCAAAAGGAGTCGTCAAAGGGAGAGCAGGATGAGCTTGCTTGCATGGCTGTCTTGGTCCATTTAGAAGATGTTCTGTCGAAAGGTGTGTCGGTGCCAAAGCTAACAGCTCCAGATTTCTCAGGCAAGAAAGCATGGTGTTGCTTTCACTCATGGCTCATGCAGAGGATGGGATTCATCACTTAGTCCCCTGGGGCCAGAAGTTCCTGCATATATATTTTTGGAAGACAGAAAAAAAATGCCTTTCTCTCTTTGCCAATATCGTTCTCTTTCCCCTTAAACAGGGCCTCCAGCCTCCTGGCCTGGTTTTCTAGCCATTGGTTTATGGTCCTGATATCCCTGTATCTGCTGCTGCTGCTCTCGGTGGGCGTCATCAACTCCTCTACCTTCCAGCACTTCTGGAATCGGGAGAAGAGATAATCTTTCTGGGCCCGATGTGGGAGCCATCTTGACCACGTGCCTTAGGAGAACCTGCCCCATGCCTCCGCCCCTCCTAACCAGCCAGGCCGACTCTGGGAGCCAGCTGGGGGCCTTTGGATCACTCTGTATCACCATCAATGTGGCATTGAGTCGATGCTGTTCCCAGCCACGATGTGGTCTCTGGCAGGACCACTGGTCTCTCGTGTTCATGTTTTGTGGGAGCCCCCGTGTCTGCTCCTTCTCCATTAGTCCTGGGGAGGTGGCTTCCCAGCTGTATCCCAGGGGAAGGCTGGTCTCATTTGAAAACAGTGTCCACGCCATCCGTGGCGTGATTACAATGCTCTCGCAGCAGCCAGCTTTTTCTCTACTGCCTTCTGGCAGGCAGGAATGTTGGGGGGGGGGGCGGAGGGGGAGGAGAGCCTATAAATCACTAGGCAATTGCCTTGTTTTGACTTGAGACATCCAAGAGGAGCAGTCATGTTTCTCGTAAAAAATCAATGGCTCACTCTGGAGTCCCATCAGCCTTTGTAAATGCAAAACATCCTTCACAGCTTTCTCCAATCAACAGAAACAGCCCTTTGTTCCAGCTGCGCCCCTGCCACCCCACCAACCACTGCTGAGAAAGGAAGAACTTCAGAGATGTGGTTCAAACAAAACAAGACCAAAAAAACCCTGAACTTAACATCGTTTTGTAAAAATTACCAACTGTTGGTTACAGCTATAGATGGAATCAAGTGTTTTTTATTTTTAATTTTTGGGGAAAGCTTTTTGACAAATTAGGCTTTGTGAGGTGAAGGAAAGGGGAGTTTCTAAACATAGGGCACCATTCGGCCGGCCTGTTTTTTAAGAAAGGATCTGAGCTTCGACTGGCCCTCCTGTTCTTCTTTGGAAGTGGTCCTGATTGCAGCCTGCCTGGCCTCCAGGCCCTTGGGAGCTGCTGAGCTAGGAGACCGAGGCCTGTGTGCTTGGAGCTTTCTTCAAGGGGGTGGCCTGCGGGGTGTCGCAGGCTGGTGGCTTGAAAGGAGGCGGAAGAGCCCGTGCCCAGCCAGCCCTGGCCCTCTTGGCTCCTTCTTCTGGCAGTGTGTCAGCCTCAGAGGAACCCATCTGATTCAAGAGTGGGATTTCTGTAGAGGAGGAGGAAAATGATTTTTTTCTATAATTCGTAAAATTGGGAGAAAGCAGCTTTCATGATTGCTACTTTGACTGCTAGACCATTTCAAAGACAATAAAAGTACGTTCCTACTGACCCCGTGGCTGTAGCATGAGCCTGCTGCTTGTGCCTTCTTAACCCTTTGCAGTCCTAACTTTGCTCCCCTGCCTTGAGCAGGGTGACCTCAAGGCCCCCTGGAAGGTGTTAAGTTCCTAATTGTTGGTGCAACAAGTATGTGAGCACCCAGTGAGCACCAGGTCCTAGGAATGCAAAAAGATCAAGTGCAGAGTATCCTTGTCTTCCTGGAACTGAGGGTCGGGAGTGGGGGTGGGGGTGGGGGAGACTGGAGGCGAGGGGAGAGACAGATCGATGGTCCCAGAAGAGTGACTGGTATTGTATGATATGCTCCGTTTTGGAGTCTCCCAGGCTGCTAACAGAACAGTTGGAGGTCCAACTGCCTTGGAAGAAAGGCCTGCTGGTTGACTTCTGACCCGTCCACAAAGCAAAGTTCTGCTCTGACAGCACAGGAAGCCTCGTGAGGTGGGAAATATTACACAAGGAGCCCTAATGTGATTTGGAGTCACGTGCCTTACATGTGCAGGTTTACGTCATTCTCACAACAGGCCTACAAGGGAGGTACTATGACTATCTGCTTTATAGATAAGACCAGTTCACCAGGCAGCTGATGGCAGAGGAGACCAGTGGGGATGGCTCGTTTGGAGCTACCTCACATCAGTGCCCCAGATGCTTTTTGGTCGTGTGAAAGCCACCTATCTGCCCTCTGTCACAAATGCCGTATCCGAGGATACAGCTCTGGGAAGGGTAGCAAGTGGGCCTCCCCCCACAAGCAAGATACCTGCTTCCAGGAAATGCCAAGGGCCCTGTGAGCCATCTCCAGCCCGGAGGTGAAAGGTTTTACTCTGTGGGCCTCTTGGTAAGTGGACTTGTGAAAATGAAAGAGGTGCAGTAGGTTATGTGGCTTATTGTGGCTTCTGGTTAATTCATTTCAGTAAAGAGTGATTTCCTGCAAAACCAGGAGCCAGGTGGTAGTTTATGGACTCAATTCAGACCTTTTCTTTAGGACATGGGCCCATAGCATCTGAAGCCATTCCCACTGCTAAGTTCAGGAGGTTGTGTTGGCTTAGAATCATCTGCAAGCACCCTCTCTCTTGCCATGGCGATTCTTAGCCACCCCAGTCTGAATTGGACTCCTCACACAAAAATAAAACTTTGTGTCTCCCCCACTCCCCTGCTCCCTCCTCCTCACCCTTCCATACCTCGTGTGGTTCCCATCTCTTGGCCTTTGTTTATTTTTGCCTTTGTCAGGCAAAACTCTCTAGAAGGGTTTCTGTTTGTTTCTAAGCTGTCTCAGGCTGTGCACCATGGAGACAATGTCCCAGACTGTGCTGAGCTCTGCTCTGGTTAGAATAAGCCCCTCTCCTTTGCATGCATTTCCAAAATGATGTTTGGAACGTCCAAAAATAAATCATGATGTTCTAAAAGCAAGATACAAACCAACATCTCCACCCACTTCGCCTGGCGCCTTGTCTACCTGGAAAGAGTTTAAGAACATTCCCAGTATTCCCCTGCAGGCTGTCCTTAAGAAGGGGAAGCAGCATTTGCTGACTACTCATTGTATATGAGCCACAGAGTAGGCTTTGCTTGTATTAAAAACCTAGTATTAAAAACCTAGTGGTAAAGATGATGTTTCCTACATTAAAATTGAACTGCAAGCTTCTGGAAGACAGCACTCAGGTCTTTGTTTATCCAAGGATTAAGGTACAGTGGTGCTCAAGAAGTCTCTTGGGAGGAAAGTAAAAGGAAATAGAGGAAAGAACAGGAGGCAAAGGGCATTTATAGAGGTCTAAATACAGGCATGTACATATATGTAATGAGAGAATTGATCTATGTACTCATGTCTATATGTTTAAGAATTAGGTGGCAGATGGATTTTGGGCCTCTACTCAAGAACTCTCTCAAGGCAAGAACACTTTGTCCTAATATCCTGGCATTCCATGATGCTTGTCTTCCTGACATGATTGCTGAAGACAAAGCAGGTGCATAAACAAATGTGGTGAAGAAAGTTGATGGTGCCTGGCTATCAAAAAATATAGGCTCTTAAGGCTTGAAGATAAATAAGTGACCATCTACCTGAGAAACAACAAAGCCCACATGGAAGAAGCACACCAGCCTTAAGTGAATGTGAGGTGTTCATAGGATGGGGTATCAGGCATCAAAGAACTAGAACAAAAAGTCATATCATTATGAATGAGGGGGAGTGCAGAGTGGAGACGCAAACAGTTTGAAACCACCAGAGTGGAGACAACTGGACATCCCCTTACAGAAGGGTCATGGGGAGAAGGCAAGCCAGTCAGGGTGCAGTAAAGCAGCAATCAAACATACAGCTTTCCTCTAGTTCATCGATGCTTCTGTTCACCCCCCCACCCCCCAACTATCATGACCCCAATTCTATCTTACAAATATGGCTAGACCAGAGTATGTACACTGGCACAGATCAGAGCTGGAAACATGGAATCCAGGACAGATAAAACTCTCAGGACCAATAATGAGAGTAGCCATACCAGGAGGGTCAAGGAAAGGTGGGGGGAGAAAAGGGGCACTGATCAAAATGATCTACATATAGCACCATCCCTGGGGGACAAACAGCAGTAAAGTGGGTGAAGGGAGATGTCAGACAGTGTAAGACATGAAAAAATATAAACTATCAAGGGTTTGAAAGAGAGGAAAAAATGAGAAGCTGATACCAAGGGCTCAAAAATGCTCATGACAGCAAATGTACAAATGTGCTTGACACAATAGATATATGGATTGTGATGAGTTGTACAAGCCCCCAATAAAATGATTAAAAATTTAAAAGAGTCTCAGGTGAATAAGTGGATGAAAGGATGCGAGAAACCTCTATGCCATAACAAAACCAATCTCACTGCCATCAAGTCCATGCCAACTCACAGTGTGCTTACAGCACAAGGTCGTTTGCCCCTAGGACTGGCACTCGAGATTGTGAGATGGTAACTCCTGATGGGAGTGAGATGCCCATCTTTCTCCCTCTACCATAGGAGAGGGCACTGGTTGAATGTCAGCAAGCAAGGGGGCCCTGGGCCCTTGAGTCAATTCCCACTCACAGCAACCCAGAGTGACAGTGGCACTGGCCCAGGAGGATGAAGTTCAAGTAAGGTAGGATGGTGGGTGAGAGGGTGGTGGATAGTTACTGCTTGGTTCAGGGGATCCCACTTGCGCTCTTACCAGAAGTATCTTGTGAGGGCAACAGGGTATGGACAGGACATGTCCTTCTATTTCACTGGAAAGGATCAGACTTAAAAATGCCAGTGGCCTGGAAGAGACCCTGGTCTGATGCTTATTTCATACACCAGGGCAAATGATTGACAAGACTCTCCTAAAGTCAGTAATGACTTGGGGGTTAGGGTGGTGAGAGTGAGAAGGACATGATGGGATTTCAGGGCAGGAGGAGCTTT
The DNA here is from genome assembly GCA_004026705.1 of Nesogale talazaci. Lineage (NCBI taxonomy): Eukaryota > Metazoa > Chordata > Mammalia > Afrosoricida > Tenrecidae > Nesogale > Nesogale talazaci. Next base: position 24,300 of record PVJH01010159.1, on the reverse strand, counting down.
GACCATGGTGAAGGAGTGGGGAGAAAAGGCCAGGGCCCCTGGAGGTCAATGTTGCTCGATCCCCATTTGCTCAAGGGAGGGCTCCAGAGGAAGCAGTGTGCAGTGCTGACTGGCCTTTCGAGCCTCCACATCGGCCAATTCAGCCTATCTGGGACATGAAAGAGACTCCGTAAGTCTGAATTGAAAACTACTTTTCAACTTACTACTTGACCTAATCAGGACAGCTGTGAAGAACTCTGGTGGTGTAGTGGTTTAGTGGTCAACAGTTTGAAACCACCGGCAGCTCTGAGGGAGAAGAACTGGACTTGACTGCACACTTACAGGCTCGGCACAATTAGAGCAATGGCTCATGGCAACTAGAGAGAATGGCACCTTGTTCTTGTCACCCAGTGTTCATTTGTTCTCCCTAGCCCCCGTCCTTTCTTCTCCCAGTTCATTGGGTACTGGTAGAGCAGTGGCTCAGGCCCTGGCCAATCAGCTGCTTATAATCTCCTGGGCTTGGTAATTGGCTCAAGTATGTACACATGATCCGATCAGTTTGCGAAGTTCCCCGTCGGGGCGTTTCTGTGGGAGCTCGTCCGGCCGCGAGGACCCCGTTGCTCCTGGCGAACCCGACATGGAAAAGGGAAACTACAGTACATTCGAGATCACCCTGATGCCCAGAAGCAGCATTTGAGGGGGTGTGAGAGTGGCCACAGAGATCAGACGTTACTGGAGTGTGACGTATGTGGGAAGACATTTATGCCTTCCTTCTCTCTTAAACTACATTTAAGACAAGATGATGGAGAGAAACTCTACGAATGTAAGGAATGTGGGAAAATCTTCGGTTGCTATTCCTCCCTTCGTGAACCTGAGAAAACACATGGAGAACAGAAAACTTATGAATGTAAGCAGTGTGGCCGAGAGTTCCTCTGTTCTAAATCCTTTGAAACACATGTGAAAATGTACAGTGGAGAGAAACCAAATGAATGTGAGCAGTGTGGCAAGGTCTTCGTTTGTCCCAAATATTTTCAAAAGCATGTGAAAATGCACAGTGGAGACCCAGTCAGCATCCGCCAAAAGAACTGGGAAAGAAGCACTTGCATTTCCTCTGGAGATGTGAGAGGCCGCTCCCATTGCTGTCGCCTTGCAGCCATGTGCAGCGGTTCTCGAGCTGTGGGTCATGGTCGCCTAAGACCATGGGAAACACAGTATATCTTTCACTACATATTGTTTTGTGATCAATCACTATGCTTTATGTTCAACTTGTAACAATGAAAATACATCCTGCATATAAGATAGTTGCAATTCATAACCCTAGCAAAATTACAGTTATGAAATAACAACGAAAATAATTTTATGGGTGGAGGTCACTACGACATGAGGAACTGTACGAAAGGATCTTGGCATTAGGAAGGCTGAGAACCGCTGCTCTAGATTGATATCAACACAGTGAAGAGAGAGCCAAGAGAGACGAAACAGTCCTAGCCTAGTGACATCCACAGTCTGGATGTAGAAAGTAAGTGTTTTGGAAATGTTGATGACAACAAATGTACAAATGTGCTCGACACAGTAGATGGCTGGATGGATGGCTTTTGATGCGTTGTTCAAGCCCCCAATAAAATGATTAAAAATTTTAAAACGCCTCGAGTGAAGCTGTACTGCTAGACTTTCATGACCAAAAATGTCCCCTTTATTTATTGATGCTGAGTTTGTTTTTTGAGGTTGATTTGTGACCTAGGGCACCCCATGTGTTATAGAGCACAAACTACTCCAGAGGATTTTTGTTGTTTTTTTGTTTGTTTTGGGGGGTGGGGGTGGTAGGAGGCAGGACTATCTTTTTTTTCCGTGAACCACAAGAAGCATTTATTAACCATAACTGTGGCCAGTTTGTTGCACTCCTTTCAACAATCCAGAAATAAACACCATTCAAACAGTTTACAGGGGAAAGTGGAACATTAAATCCCTGTAGATCATATTGACAATTAAACAGAGATGAGCATGAACCCAGTCTGATTGCTGGTTTCAAGCATTGCTTCTCAGAGACAAGCTATTTATGTGGGCTACCAACACAGATGATTTCTTACTCCTGACAGGAGTTGAACCCATGAATAAAAAATGCCAATTGTGCCCAATAAAATGATTAAACACACACACATGCCTATTGTACCCCATGTCAACACACCTTCTAGTAAAGTCTAATAAATATCCAACCCATTGCATCGCGGCCACAGAACTGGAGCCAGGAGTGCTCAATAGGCATGTGGAATGGGATTCTACAAAAAATCTTGTGATTATGGGCTGAGCCCCGGTGGCGTAAGTGGTTGAGTGCGGGTCTGCAGCCCACGGGCTTGGCAGTTCAAATCCAGCAGCAGCTCTCAGGAGTGGTGCTGGATAGCTCCCACAGCCACCAGAGGGCAGTGATGCCCACAAAACCAAAAAAAAAAAAATCTTGTGATTATCTTTGCCCAGCAATGAAGAGTCAGACATCACAATCCTATGTACTCTAGGCATGAAACAGCTCTGGACATAATCTAGGCATCAAGTTAGGCTGCACAAAAGGCTGCCAGTCTGCTCTGTCCCGGACCGATATGAGAGCATCACCACCAATTAGAGGACTGTCATTTTCTAAAGAAGCTGATGTCGGGCTGAGCCCCGGTGGCGTAAGTGGTTGAATGCGGAACTGCAGCCCGCAGGCTTGGCGGTTCAAATCCAGTGCCAGCTGGGTAGTGCCCACAACCACCAGAGGCAGTGATGCCCACAAAAAAAAAAAAAGAAGCTGATGTCAGCTCCTCTCCCGAACCCCCTCATGAGTCCTTGATAATTTACAAATAATTTTTTGGGGGGGCATCACTGCCCCTTGGTGGTCATGGGAGCTACCCAGCGCTGCTCCTGAGAACCGCCACGGGATTTGAACCAGCAAGTCTACGGGCCACAGTCCCGTACTCAAAATAATTTTTATTTTAATATTTTACACCATCCGCTGTCTCCCTTCACCCACATTTCTGTTCATCCTCCTGGAGGGTGGTGGGTTGTACATCAATCATTGTAATTGGGTCCCTCTTTCTTCCCCTTCTTTCCCTACCAGCATGGTATCACTACTGTCCGATGTTTCCCTTCACCCACTTTTCTGTTGTTTGTCCCCCCAGGGAGGGGGTTATATGTAGATTCTTATAATCAGTTCCCCCTTACGACCCCACCTCCCCTTCCTATATCACCACTCTTTCCCACTGGTTTGAAGGGATCATCTGTCCTGGACTCCTTGTGTTTCCAGTCCCTATCTGTACCAGTGTACATTCTCTGGTCTAGTAAGGTAGAATCAAGATCATGATAGTGGGGGGTGGGGGGAGCATTTAAGAACTAGAGGAAAGTTGTATTTTTATCATTTGCTCTACTGCATTCTGGCTTGATATAGAAAGATTTCTCCCAAGTTGAACTAGGTGGCAAAGGGTATTTATAGAGGTCTAATACAGGCATATACATATGTAAATACAGTTATATATGATGATGGGGAAGTAGATCTATGTGCATATATTTATAGGTCTAGTATTAAGGCAACAGATGGACATTGGGCCTCTACTTAAGTACTCACTCAAGGCAAAAACATTTTTTTCTTTTTTTGGGGGGGCATCACTGCCCTCTGGTGGTGGGAGTAGGAGTCCCAGCCTTTGCTCCGTGAAGCTGGAATCGAACCTCCATTCCAGTGCGCCGCAGTGCAGTGCACAACCACTATGCCACTGGGGCTCAGCCCCATTTTTTTTTTCCTATTAAACTGGCATTCCACGATGCTCATCTTCCTAACACAATCACTGAAGACCCATGTGTGCATAAGCAAACATGGTGAAGAAAGCTGATGGTGCCTGGCTATCAAAAGATATAGCACCTGGGGTCTTAAAGAGTTGAAGGTAAATGAGCAGCCATTTACATGAGAAGCAACAAAGCTCATATGGAAGAAGCACACCAACCTGTGTGTCCTTTGCCACCTAGTTCTTTCCTCTATTTCTTTTTACCTTCCTCTTGTCCCACTATCATACTCAGCCTTCATTTCAGTGCTTCCTCTTGGTTGCATTGCCCTGGGTCAATCCCTACCAGGCCTCTTACACCCTCCTAGCCACTGATTTTGGATCACTTGTACCCAGACACTATATCTTTTGATAGCCAGTCACCATCAACTTTCTTCACCACATTAGCTTAGGCACCCATTTTGTCTTCAGTGATCATGTTGGGAAGGTGAGGTTCACAAAATGTCAGGTTATTAGAACAAAAGTTTATTGCTTTGAGGGAGGACTTCATGTAGAGGCCCAATGTCTGTCTGTTCCCTTAATACTTAACCTATAAATATATGTACATAGACCTATATCCCTATCATTTATATTAATCTGTTTACATATGGACATGCCTATATTTATACCTCTATAAATGTCTTTTGTCTCTTAGTTCTTCCTACTATTTCCTTTTACTTTCTTTCTGTCCTTTCATTCAGTTCTCTGTACTCCCTCTCAGCTACATTGCACTTGATTAAACCCCTCCAGGCATTCCATGCCCTCCTGGCCATTGATTTTAGGTCTCTTGTTCCCTTGTCCCTAGGTTTGTTGACTCCCCACTCCCTTTCTCCTCCTCTCCCCAACTCCTCCTTTCCCCTATCCTCCCCCTCCCTCAGAATCACTGGTCTTGTTGTTTTCCTCTCTGAATTGTTTATCTTGCTGATCTTATATAAATAGATAAGGGGAAAAAAATAACCTATGAATAGTTCCAGGTCTGTCTGCTGGAGGAGGAGCTGATATCAAGGACTCAAGTATAAAGAAGAGGTTTTGGAAATGATGAAGGCAACATATGTACAAATGTGCTTAATATAATTGATGTATGGATTGTTATAAGAGCCCCCAATAAAATGATTTATTAAGTTTAAGAAAAAAAGATAAAGGGGCTGAGCCCTGGTGGCGTGGTGGTTGTGCGCGAGACTGCAGCCCACTGGGACAGAGGTTCAATTCCAGCAGTGGGGCTGGGCCTCTTACTCCCACCACCGGAGAGCAGTGATGCCCCCCACCCCCAAAAAAAAGATAAAGAAGATCAAACACCAGATGTGTTTCTTCTCTAGTGTCAATGGATGAGTTCAAACTGCCCACCTTTTGGGTGTAAGCCTAGTAAAGACCCTGTGTGCCACCCAGGAGAGGAGGCTAGCCTTTTTATATAAAAGGATTCAAACTGGGTCTTGTAAAGAATAAATAGGGATCTTATTTTAAAGTGACCAGATTTTAAGCAGGACACCATTGACCGGGGGGAGGGGAGGTTTTCTTGATTAAAAATTTGATCTATATGGAGCAACAAAAATTTTCATAGAATGCAGAAATGGTATTGTAATTACTTATTTTGATTTTAAAAACACTGCGGGACATTGTTAAATTGTTAAAAAGCGAGGCGTCTGGTCATTTTATTGTACTTGGTGCCTTGGTGCCCTCTGCCCTCATTATTCGTGGTGCAAGGCCTTTGGTGAGGGAAGAGGTGGGGGATTTTAACCAAGGATTTGGATTGGTATGATGTCCTGACCACGTGGGCTATCCTCATAAGTCACTCTTTCTTGTGCAAAAGGGGAGGCAGACAAAACACCCTCACTCACCATGCACTAGGGCCTGTCCAGTCTGGTGTCAGACATCCCCACTACCCTCAGGTTTCTGCTGGAGCTGGTCACCTGGATGCAGCCCCACCCAGCCAGCAGGCCCTGAGACAGGAGTACTGCTTGACCCAGCCTCTTCAGCCTCCCCATCAACTTGGGTCAACGTGAACTCTCTGAGAAAGGCTTCAGCTTCATTGGCTTCCTGGAAGGTGTAAGTAGCAGACGTGACTGAGACTGGAGGTTATAAGAAACACTGAAAAGATCTAGTCCCCAGGAAACCCAGAGGTAGATCTGCAGCTTTGGAAGAAATGAGCCATTTATCTAGTGTAGTGGTTCTCAACCTTCCTAATGCCGCCTTCCTGTTGTCGTAACCCCCGACCATAAAATTATGTTCACTGCTACTTCATAACTGTAATTTGCCTACTCTTATGAATGGGGAAACCCCTTTGGAAGGGTCATTCGACCCACAAGCTGCTACTGCCTCTGGCTTATTGAGCGTATTGCAAGAATTACCTGCTAACCCCCACAACACCCCCATGGGGCAGATCCTGTTTGGGTTCCTTTTGTCATCAGTGCTACTGTTGAGTTGGCCCCTGACTGACTCACAGCAAGCAAAATGCCACCAGAAGTTCAGCCCCATCTCCGTGGTCAGCTGCAGATGGAACCACTGTAATTTGGAGGACTTTATTTGGCTGGTTTTTGGAAGTAGATCACCAGGCCCTATTCCTAGTCTGGTTGAGTTGAGAAGTTCTGCTGAGATCTGGAGCAAAACGCAAGCCTCCACTGACAGTTGCATGGTGGCCGTGCCTGAGGCACATTGGCCAGGACTCTAATCCGAGTCTTCCATGGGGAAGTCTACCTTGGAACCACCACTGCGGAAACAGGTCTGTGGTTGGCCCAAGATCAAAGGAAGGGTCAGAAAGACACAAAGCTGGAGGTGGGTAGGCACCAATCCCCAGTAAGAGGTGTTGCCTTAAGGTAACGCTTTGGGTTGCTCCTGGTGGGAGGCTGACATGGGCATACCAGCCTCTTGGCTGGGCCATGGTCATTTTAAGCAGAGGGCATAAGGAACCAGAAGTGAGAGCACATGACAGAGACCTTTGATAGAGCAATAAGGTCTGGGCCCCGAGGTGGCCCCCTTTCCAGCCCTGTCTCCGCAGACCCGGGAGGTGAGCTCAGAGGCTCACATGGCACTGAATGTAGAACAGAAAGGGTGGGCCCTGCCCTTCCACCCCCGCTTCCTGCTCAGCTCTGACCATCAGCCTGCTCTGATTAAATTGAGTTCTTCAAGACCGTGTATCCAGGGACTGCCAGCAGCCAAATCCCCCTGATTGTCTGAGATGTTCCCGACATCAGAGAATAAACAGTCTCCCCTGTCCAGCCTGCTGGGGCCAGGCAGCATTCCTGTTTCTGGGCTTGCCCATTTGGGTGGGGCAGAAGTCCTGTGACCACCTCCAGCAGAGGCCTGAGGGGTGGGGGGTGTGGGGGACAAAGAAGGGAGGCACTGTCTGACTCAAGACTGGGCAAGACATTCCCTCCCCAAAGTCTCTATCTTGTTCCAGTACCAGCAACACCAGCCTGGAGCCACTCTGGCCAGAGGCATATCTACAGAAAATAGCACCAATGGCAATAGTTTCTAACTTGCTGGATGATCCATCACAGTTGGGGATGGAAACTTTGGTAGCAAATAGAAAACTACTCAGGAACTACCCTTTGAGTGGCACCCCAGGTATGTGCCAGAAGTGTCATACCCTAGATTGGCCTCTGCTCCCGGCACAGGCTTTTGCTGGTGTTGGTGACTGCGTGCTCTGAGAGGCCCAGGGAGGCCACTACACCTGCAGCCACAGCCCATGCCTTCCTGTCTGGGGAATTTTAGATCCCTGCAGCATCCTAGTCAGATTCGAAACCATCACGGCCCAGTGACTAACTTCACAGATGTGGACACAGCCAGTCAGTGAAGCAGACTTAGAACTTGGGCCTCTAATTCCCAACCTGGATGCTGTGGAGAGAATGACGTTAGAGGCTTGGAGCGAGAAGGGAGGCCCACGATTTTAGAGAGGAGCAGAGCTGTTTTCATCCTCCGCCTGTTTTGAAGATCAGGCTTGCAGCCCAGCCATTTCCTGAGGAAGCAAAGTCTCTGGCAAAGCCTTGCTCACCGAGCCCTCTGCAATCATCTGCTGGGAGGACGGCTGGGGCAGCCAGTCCTATCTCCATCCAGCCTGGGTTTGGCAAGGTTGATACAGGAGGCAGCTGGGGACTTAGGGCAGAGGCCTTGGACAAGGGAAGTCCCTGAGCATGCCACTGCTTCTCTGTCCTGAGACTCTGGCTTGGGACGTGGTGGGAGGAAGAGCAGTTTTTCTAACCCAGTTTACAAAAGGAATTCCTCCAAGAACCCCCTGGCAGCAGACAAGACAAGACAGGGAGGGAGGCAGACAGCGTGGGAGTCCAGGGGCCACTGGGAGTTTCTGGGCAGGTATCTCGCTCTCAGTCTGTCTGGGGCTCCATTTGGGCCTTTGTCTATTTGCGTGGTTCAGAAGCCCCGATGGTTTAGTGTTTTACATTTTTGTCTGCTAATGGCAAGATCAATGGTTGAAAGAGACTGACTGCTCTTGTCAAGATTTCCAGTCCCAGAAGCCTGAAGAAGCTGTTCTCCCCTGTCCTCTAGAGTCCCCTGTGAGGTGGAACGGTGGGCTGAGTTTCGGTTTGCTTTAGCTGTGTGGATTGGACACTGTTCTGTATTTGTACTTGTAGGCAATAGTCTTTCTGTAGGAAAGTATATACTTCTAGATTTGTGTGTATTTCTACATGTGTGGGTTTAAGTGCCCACATCTCAGTGTAAGTTTTTGTATCTTTGAGTATTGTTGAAGGAAAATGCAGGTCCTCACAGTTTTTGCCTGTGTATGTTTGTCTTTGGGAGTACACATGAGAGCAAGTGGGTTATTGGGTTCTTTGGGCATACACATGTGCTTGTTTTGCTCGATGCAGGCTTGAGCAGGTCTGTCTCTGGAATGTGTGCGTCACCTCCTGCCGTGGAGTCCATTCCAACGGAAAACAACCGTCTAGGGCACAGTAGCACTGCAGATCTTCACGGGAGCAGACCTGTGTTTTTTCTTAGAAGAGGTGGTGGGGGGAGGGTTTCAAACCACTGGCCTTGGAGTTAGCAGCTCACTGCTTAACCCACTGTGCCATCAGGGATCCTAATTGTGTGTGTAGGTCTGTCAATATGTTGACCAGTCTCTGAAAGTATATATGCCTATGTTTAATTGTGAAGAAGCATTCATTTACTCACCTGTTGATTGCTTTATAAAGGGATCTCATTTGCCCGTTTATTCAATAGACATCTTTAAAGTGCATGCTCTGGGAATAGCCCTGCCCTAGGTGCTGGGGAATCAGAAGGTGCCCAAGAGAGCTCCTAATAGTTGCTAGGCTGAGTGCAAGAGTAAATTCAGAGCAAGGTGTGTGACTATCTGTTTACATATTGAAAACACCGCTCATCTTTCAGTGTGTTGTGCTGTGGCGGCTTATGTGTCGCCCTGATACTGGAAGCTAAGGCACTGGTATTCCAAATACCAACAGAGTCAGCCATGACGAACGGCTTTAGTGGGATTTCCAGACCAACACTGGGAAGAAGGACTGGGTGATCTACATCTTAAAAAACAAAAGGGCAGGGGAATGTGGCAGTGAAGAGCTTACAGATAGCAGCACAAGCTGGTCCGACTCTGTGCTGGAACAACACTGGGTGCACGTGTAGCAATGATTGTGAGTCCTTGTGTTGTGTGGGGAGTGGCTATGAGTCAGTGCCAACCCGACAGCACCTTCCAAGAGCAACATTTACTTAACCAGTATAAATCAAGCCAATGACCCAACTGCTACATCAACTCTCTGAAGGGTAGTTAGATTAGGAATAAAGGGGGGTGTCCACCCCAAGTGTCTGTGCTAGTGGAAATGAGCTTGCAGGGTCACAACAATGGGGTTGCAGAGAAATCAGACACACTATTTAGAAACTATGGGAAAATCCAACCTGGGTCACCAGTGATAGGACGTCACAGGTGTGTTTAAACTCAGTCAATAAAATCAGCCAATACTTTCAACTCCCTTCGCTCCCCTTCCCCCCCGCCCCCCAAACCAGTGGGGATCACTAGCCCTGGCTGAGAGCCAGGACTTCTCTTTCAGATACACTCTACAAGCAGAGTCTGGGAACCTCTCCCTGTGTGTTGGTAAGGCCTGGGAGCCCTCACTGGAGCATTCTCTTGGCTTGTTTGGAACTTCCTGCTCTTGATTCCACAAGCTTGGTTTTGAGCTCCTGTTTCTGGTATTTCTTTCACGTGTTTTTTCCGTTCTGCCCTGAAGTGACTGGAGTCTCCCTCTTCAATCATGAACTCTTTTGTGGTCTTCACATGGTCTGCGTGCTTTTCAAAGATAACGTCCTTTTTGAGACAGTATTACCCAAAACATCCCTTCCACTCTTAAAAGTTACTTGAATTACAAGTGTTTCTGCCTTGTGAATTCTTTCAGCACTGAGAAGCAGGTACCGAGGTAAACCACCCCAGAAGCCTAACATCCAGGCCAGCAATGGTGGTTCAGTGGTAGAATTCTCACCTGTGGACAATATTTCTCGCCAATATACCTCATGTGCAGCCACCACTGTCCAAGGAGGCTTAAACAGCTTTCAGTGGTGTGTCCAGAAAGAAAGGCCTAGTAATCTACTTCTAGAAAGCAATCCTTTTAAAACTTGGATCACCACCATCTGCTAGGCAGTGATTCATGGGCTTTGTGGGACTGGGCAGGGACTGACTGGGTGACAACTAACATGACAACATTATCCAGGTTGGACCTTGAGTCCTCAGCTCATGGTCGTTTGATGCTGGAAGCAGCAATGAAGACTGGAGCCAGCTCTTCTCCGTCCTAGCTGCATCCCCAAAGGGGTCTCACACACAGTCCGCTCACATACTGTCTCCAGCCACACATACACAAGGAGATGCTCTTGGCACCCGTTGGAGTAGCAAAGTCTGTCCTTAGAGATACAGACTAGAGAAAATACGGTGCAGCTTTAGAAGCAGGAGCAGGCAAGACATAATAGAGTCCTGTGTGTCTGATTTATTGTTGTGGCCTCCAGCGAGGCCTAGCCCCTGCTGACACCTGGACTCTCCCTGGTGGGCAAGGGTGTGGGCAGTGTAGAACCAGTGGCTGCCACTCTGAGGCATGGAGCTCGGCCAAGAACCCCACTTGCAGGTTGACTGTTGGAGTTGCATTCTGGAAAGGAACTGCAGCAAATCCAGAGGTAAAGCACACAAGTCAACAAAACTCCCTGTACCGCGTTGATTCTGACTCATGGTGACCCTGGCGGACAGGGTAAAACAGCTCCTGAGCCTGTGACTCTGACAGAAGTGGAGAGCCTCCTCTTTCTCCTATGGAGCTGCTCCTGGTTTCAAACTGCTGACCTTGTGACGAACAGCGCCATGTGTAACCACTACACCACCAAGGTTCCTTGACCGAGCAACACATCGGTATCAATGTCTGTGTTTATCTCTTCCTGATGGCCTGTATGTGTTTATGTATGCGCAGTCATGTGCCACACGATGTCTGTTTGGGCAGCCTCTCACCACGTAATGATCATGGTCCTTCCAGGGACTGTGAATTATTTACTGTGACTTTTCTAGCCAAAGTCTCCAATTCTCACCAAATGACCTTTCCCTGCATGAATCTGGTAAGAAAATGGGAAATGATACTGGTAGGCTTCACTTGTGAATAATTTTGAATTGAATTCCCTGCATGCTGTCTGGATATTATAAAATGAGACCTCTGAGAAGAGGTGGGATCGCGTTACCAGCCAGAGGGTGGGGTGAAGTGGGTCCTTTGGCCCTGAGAGCTTTCTGTAGTGATCCTCTTCCCGGATACAAATGATAGCTACAACATCAGAGGAGCAGCAGCAGGACCAGGAGTCAGAAACAGTGGGGAACTTCCAAACCCAAGGAGCGAATAAAGCGGAGTGCTTTTGCGCGGGAGGCTGGCTGGCGGAGTGGGCTTCCTCTGGGCACTTCACTGGGGAAACTGGGCTTGCTGACCCACAAAGAGGAGTTGAGTGCCTTTGAGCTGAGGCTCACCGCTGAGAACTTAATTCAAGGAGCTGGTTTGCTAACTCTAGGAGCTTAAGCTGAATGCCTTCTTGTAGAATCTTAGAACAAAATAGTGTGCCCTTTGGGCATTTGTTAGCTGACTTAACTTTGTTAACAAGTCCTGATAAACAACTCAACCTTGAGCATGTCTCACTGGCATTACACTTATTAACCTCCTTGATAGAGCCTTCAGTTGTGAATATTGTCTTCAAGTGCTTTGTAGCCATTGCCCTGGACATTAGAACCTGGGCATAAATTATAGAACATTAATTAAGTCAGCACAGTCCCAACTCCCATAAAATCTAGTCTATCAAAACTTCATGGTGCATACTATTCTGCTTAGGAAAAGAACTGGAAATTTTCATTTTGAAAAAAAAAAGGAAAAAAATGAAAGCGAGGGATCAACTTGAGGTCAAATTAATGTGTTTAAGGAAATTTCTGCTTCATGTTGGCCAGGACATGGGATGTCTGGTTAAAGACCTGCTGATGGCCAGGCAGTGGCGTCACCAGGGAGGTGTGGGGGTGTGGAACACACTGGGTGACACTGTCAGTGGAGGTGACACAAAAATGACTTTATAATTTTTTAAAGTATTTCAGTAGAAATTTATAATTAAAAAAAGATACCCCTGTAGTTATAAAGCAGAAGCATTTTTCATAAGCTCAGCTGTGTTATTATGTTAGGTGCCACTGTGCACAACAGAAGAAAACACTGCCTGCTCCTGCTCCGTCCTCCCAGTTGCGATGTCAGCCCAGCGTTGCGCTCGCCCTCCTCCTTTTTCACTGACCCTCTACATTACAAAGCAAGATGTCCTGTTCTGGGGATTGATCCGCCTTGTAAAGTCCAAATTAGGTGAAATGAAGTCTCGCCATACGGGACTCCAGGAAAATTCTGGCTATACTTCATGCCAAGACAGAGTTGATGGTTCTCTGGCAGTCAATAATATTCTCAACGTTCTTCACCACCCCCTTAATCCAAATGTATTAATTCTTTGGTCTTCCTTATTCACTATCGACCTTTTGAATACAATATGATGTAATTAAGATTACCAAAAAACAAAACAAAACAAAGATTACCATAGCTTGGCTCAGGAATGAAATTTTTGCTCTCTAACTCTTGAAAGAGGCCTTTTGTAGCAGACTTGACTGGTGCAATATGCTGTTTAATGTCTTGGTTGCTACTTCTATGGGCATTGATTATGGATCAAACAAAATTAATTTACTGACAATTTCAATCATTCCTATTTATCATAATTTTCCTAGGGGGAAATCATCAAAAGTTATAATAGTGATGGAAAGGACTGAGCCCTGGTGGCATAGTGGTTGTGCATGGGACTTTGGCTCACTGGGTTGGAGGTTCAAATCCAGCAGCAAGGGGCTGAGCCCCAGTGGCGTAGTGGTTGTGCGCAGGACTGCGGCCCACTGGGACGGAGGTTCAATTCCAGCAGTGGGGCTGGGCCTCCTACTCCCACCACTGGAGAGCAGTGATGCTCAAAAAAACCCCAAAAAACAAAACAAATCCAGCGGCAAGGCTGGGCCTCCTACTCCCACCACCAGATGGCAGTGATGCCCCCAAAACAAACAAAATAGTGATGGAAGACACAATTTTATTTGGTGTGTTAGACTGGGTAGACTAGAAAAACAAATTCATAGACACTTGTATGTGTATAAGAAAGAGCTTTAGGGGCTGAGCCCGAGTGGCCCGAGTGGTTGTGTGGGGGACTGTGGCCCACAGGGTTGGCGGTTCAAATCCAGCAGCAGCTCTCTAGGAGCAAGGATGGGCTTCCTACTCCCACCAGGGCAGTGATGCTCCCCACCCCACCCCCCAAAAAAAAGAAAGAAAGAAACAGCTTTATATACAAGAGCAATTAAAATTGAGAAAACATCCCAGCCCAGTCCAGATCAAGTCCCTTCAATATTAGTTCATATGTCTGATACCAATATGTAAATTCCTCTTCAGATTCAGAAAACACATGCAATGACTCCAAATGCAGGAAGATCACAGACCAGTGGTGTAAAGTCTTGAGATGGCATGGAAGCCTCTCAGCATTGGATGAGTCTCCACGGGGCTCCTGCAGCTCTGGGGCTCTGGCTGCGTCAGTGTAGTTCCATTAGGTCTGTCATGTCTCACAGGGAGTAAGCAGTGAGCTACTTCTCTCCTTAGTGCTGCCCAAAGAGGTCGTCAAGCTGCGACCTGATTGACAGATACAACTTCATCTCTTCACCCACAGTCTCAAATTGATAACAGATTATCTAACTGCCACATTTGGCATTTGTGTCTAGGGAAAAGAGAAACAGGAAACAGACCAACATGCCATCAAAGTTTTGTCTGGCTAAATCCACAAAACCCAATATGACTTTTTCTTTTAATGCAGAGTTGGTAGTGCTTTGGTTCTTACAAGAGATGATATCAAAAGTAAGATCTGCAAAACTTTTGCCAAGTGCTTCATGATAGTCAGAAAGTGTCTTGTTGGTTTTTCAGGCCATCATTGAGGTGGACAAAGAGAAGGCTGTCTACTATTTGCATAATTAGGTTTTAAGGGGGAGTCTTTGTGGATGTTCCTCCTACATCTAGCTTCCCTTAGACTGTGTGGTCCTGCCTGTCTTCCCGGATCACCAAGGGCACTACTTAGGGCTCCTATCCTTTCCTGTCTCCTTGGACTTCATTTTGGTAGCTTGGTGGTCAGAAGGTGAATGTGGGGTACTCAAGATGGAGTTCGGACTCACAGCTTTTTTTAACGCTGGGTTTAGTACATATGTCATTCCACATTTCAGTCAAGTAGAACGTGCACTTGCTACCACAATGTTTCCAAACATTCTTTAGAGCTTAGGATGAACCCAGAGCTTGGCCCAGAGAGCCCTTTGCTTTTCGGCACTAACTCATGATGATGCTTATTTGTGTAATTGTAAAGATAATTGTTTTCTTTCTATTTTTTTTTCTTTGGGGGGGGGGAACATCACTGCTCTCTAGCGGTGGGAGTAGGAGGCCCAGCACAACCACTACGCCACCCGGGCTTAGCCCAATTGTTTTCTTTTCTGTTTTTTTTTTAAGGCATCACTGCCTCTGGTGGTGGGAGTAGGAGGCCCAGCCTTTGCTCCTGGGAGCTGGAATTGAACCTCCACCCCAGTGGGCTGCAGTCCCGCGCACAACCACTACGCCACCGGGGCTCAGCCCTGTTTTCTTTCTAAAAAATAGAATGAAAAAAAAAAAATAGAATGAAACTGTTTTATTGGCCCTTTGCCCCCATATCATAAAATTAAGTAGTTTAACCATATCAAGATTTTGTTTTCTTTATTTTGAGGTATAATCCATTCTGGTCCTTGATCTTCATCAGTAAATGATTCAAGTCCTCTTTGCTTTCAGCAAGCAAAGTGTGTCATCTGCTTATTGAACGTTGTTAATGAGTCTTCTCCAATCCTAATGCTACATTCTTCTACATATAGTCAAACTTCTTTTTTTTTTTTTGATTTTTTTTTGGGGGGGCATCACTGCTCTCCGGTGGTGGGAGTAGGAGGCCCAGCCCCACTGCTGGAATTGAACCTCCGTCCCAGTGGGCTGCAGTCCCACGCACAATCACTATGCCACCGGGGCTCAGCCCTAGTCAAACTTCTTGAATTAGTTATTTAGCATACAGATAAAATATGAAGAAAACTGAGAGGTATAGGTTTCACTAAAGAATAACAAAGTGTTCTAGAATTCCTATTAATTACAATCTTATCCATAATTTGTCATGATCCACACAGAATACTTTTGCAGATTCAGTAAAACATGAGGAAATATTCTTTGCTTTCAGCCAAGCTCCATCTGATTCCAACAATGATATCCCTGGTTCCATATCCTCTTCTGAGTCCGGTGGCATGTGTTCATATACTGACATAGCTAAATCTTTATGCTAATTTATTTTTTGAACATCTGCTAAACACAAGTTTCGTGGTTCAAAGCCACTAGCTGCTCCTTGAGAGAACTATCAGACTGTCTGCCTCCATAAGGGTTTGTAGTCTTAGACATTCTCCATGGTGCTGCTGTGAGTCGGATCAACTCTAGGGCAGACTTTGGCTTAAAGACTCTACAGAGCTGGCATTATTAGCCAATTTACAATGACCCTTTGAATCATGTAATTTCACCTGTTCTAGCTAGTGTCTTTATAGTCCCTGATTTTGTCAAATGCTATCATGTTTTAGTTACAAAGTAGAAGTAATATTTGTAGATCTCTACCTTTAACTTCTTTGAAAAAGAAATAGCAATTAAAGGGAAAGAAGGGGAAAAGGCTTCAACATTGTTATTGATAATGTTGTAATTCATGATAGGAAGATTTTACAAGAGAATTGAGTTGTATTTATATAACCTAAGATGCTATAATCAATTTATAACTATATTTTCCACACATGTTCTATGATTAAAATTCATTTAAAATGTTACTAGTGGGAGGCTTATAATTTCAAAGCCTTGGTTCTTGTTCTGCTCTTAAGAAAGATTTCAGGTGAGGGACAAAATTCAGACAAGAGCAGGAGAAAAGGTTTGAACAGAAAGAGTGATGTTTATTGAAGGGGGGATACTTTGAAAAAGAAGTCCAAAGGGCTCTTAGCTAGTCTACAAGGCCATAATGCTGGACTGTATATTTGCTACTGGGGGACTTCTTACCAAAGGCTGGTTTTCTGGCGGGTCTTCTGTAATTGGTTCATCTTCTGTAGTGTCCCTCCTTCTTTCAGGTATGCAGATTATGGCACCCTGTCACCCAGGACCCAGACTTCACACTGTGCTCTTGTCTCAGACTCCAAACTCAAGCTATAATTCAGTTATTGTTGGGCTATGTGACCACCCTGCCTCTCCTCCCCTGGCCGTTTCCTTCTTTCCAATGTCTCTGGTCTCTCCTTTGAGACAGACATGCAGTTATTCTGCCTTTACCTTCATTTGTGTTGGAGAGCAGTCTGAGGAAGTCTGTTGCCCACTTTTTTGGGTTTCAGATTCCTGCCTGTTGTCTTCCATGTAGCATGTCTTCTCCTTACCATTTCCTGACTTGCTGACAACACCCATTACTAAGGTCTGGATGATACCATGAGTTACTGCACTGGGTGACACAACTCAAGTGACACTGCTACAGTGGGGTCTCTGTGAGTAAACAGGCCACCTTTGATGGCCCCCTGAGCTCATATCCTTCAGCAGCATCTGAGGAGGAGGATGCCACTGTCAGGAGCGGGGGTGGGGTGGGGGGAGAGGCGGCTGGTGGTGGTGTCATGATGGAGACCCTGTTATTGCCAATGGTCTGGACACTGCTGCTTCACACACATGTCTGTGATGGGTTGCAGCTCCAGCCATGAGCCCATGACTAGGGGTGGTACTGGGGAAACCTGGCTTAACTCCCAGCTTCCATGTAGCTGGCTATGAGAGGGACACCTGGGGTAGGTTCAGAGGGTAGGAGTGGCCCCTGGAGGTACAGACATGTGCCTGTCCCTGTCCTGATGCAAAGCAGACAGCAGCAAGGTAGACCAGACAGCCAGTTCTAGTGGGGGAGTTTCCATGAACGAAGAGCCCAGGATAGGGGAAGCTGGGAGGTGTGGGGGCGGGGGGGTGGGGGTGGGGAGAAGCCACAAAGCCCTCTCTGTGCCTCTTCCACAGGCTCTTCCTGAGCAGGACGAGGCTTTTATGGAATTTGAAACCCCAGCAGCAGTGTTACCACTGGGCAGCTGCCAGAAGTAGGGACTGGCTCTACAGCCCCAGTTGCTTCTGCCCTGTCCCCATTTTACTTCCTGGCTGAGGACCTGAGAGCCCTGAGCTGCATGGACCTGAACTTACTTGGAGGAGGTCCTCGGCCTTTCACATTTGAGATGGACTCACAGCAGGCTCAGCTGTCATGTAGCTGTGCCTAGCGTGGCTGGCCGATTCAGTGCCTGCCTGACCTATGTAGGATGATCAAAGGCCTCAGGTCGATGGACAGACCTTCAGAGGACTCATGGCCAGCTGAGCAGCCTGATGGATCAACAGGTCAATGTACTAATAAACCTCAAATCCAAACCCACTGCCACTGAGTTGATTTTGACTCATAGTGACCTTACGGAACAGAGGAGAACTGCCCTATTAGTTTTCTGAGGCTGTGAATCTTTATGGAAGCAGACTGCCTCATCATTAGCAGCTAGTGCTAGTCTAGGTAGACTACAGAAACACGTTCATAAGCACACATCTAAGAGGAATGGAACATAGAGAAAGCATCTCAACCCAGTCCAGCCCAAGTCCATAAGTCCAATATTAGCCCACATATCCGAAAACAATCCATAAGTCCTCTTAAAACTCACAAAGCACACGCAACGACGCCAGGACAATCACATGACAGTGGATGCAGAGTCTTGTTTATCCAGTGGTGGTAGAAGCATCTCAGCACTGACAGGGGCCTCTCTGGGGCTTCTCAAGCATCTCAGCACTGGCAGAAATCTCCATGTGGCTTTTCCGGCTTCAGAGGTCTGGTTCCATCAAGGTAAACCCATGTGGCTTCTCTTCCGGGATGTCTCACAGGGAACCCACCTTGTATCTTGTCATTTGCAATGCCTTCCAAGGACCCAGTTGTAAGTCTCTCATACCCATCGTGGGGAATATCTAGAGATTTCCCAGAATTCTCAGGAGAAAGTCATGCCTGCACAGGAGTCTCGTTGGCTATCTCCAGATTGACAGGCTAGACTCCACCCCTACACTCCCAATCCTGAAATTGACACGAGTACATGACTGCCACACAGCCCAATGTTTAATCCACTGTGCCACCAGGGCTCCTTAACATTATGATAATTGGACACCTTCCTTGTGACAGGGCATACAACCAACCATGGATCAGACAAGGTTTCCACTCCCAGAGAGATAACAAAAAGAAAACAAATATAAAAAAAACCATATAAAACAAATATTAAAAAAAAGAACCTATGGGAAAGCACTATCCAGATCTTGGTGTTGGTAGGTGGGAAAGAGCCTGGTATAACCTTGGACTAATCAGAAGGCCATGTGCTTGCAACATAGTGAGTGAAGGGGATGAAGAGGGGATGGGAGGAGAGCAACCTCAGGGCAGGACCTTCGAGTCACGCTAAGAACATAGGTAGGTTTAAGGAGAAGACAAGTGTGGTTCACATTCAAGAAGAAATAATCTAACTGCAATGGCTTTCTATCCCCTAAAGAAATTGTAGTTAGGGGAAAGGAAGTGGGGGTGGTAAAAAAAAAAAAATAAAAAGAAATTGTTAAAAACCTCCCTACAAAGAAAACCCCAGGCAGAGATGTGAATTTGACCAAACATTTAAGGTAAGAAGAATACCCATTTGACACAAAATCTTCCAGGAAATTGACAAAGAGAATTATTCTATGAGGCCAACATTACCCTGATACCAAAACCAGATAAAGATATTCCAAGAAAAAAAAATCACAAACCAATATTACTCATTGTGGGATGAAGACAGGACTTTTCCACAATTACATACTCCAAAATATTAAGCAAACTATTTTACCGGCATTTGGTGTGGAAGTTAAGTTAGCTATTCTCCCTAAAGCTCCCAGTTATCTGAGACCTTTGTGTGTCTCACAATAGAGTTGACTCCCCTGCTGTTAGGATGATGGTTCACTTCCCTTGAAGCCAGTGGGTGAATTCACATGCTGTTAAAGATCTCTAGTATAACCTGTTTAGCCACATTCAGGAGTCTGGGGTCTGGCCTTGTCACATGGGACCCTGATAGCTCCCTTTCCTATAACGTGTGTATATGGCACAACTCCTTCCTGTGACACATGTCCTTGCCTGTAATTGGGGGCCTGGCTTGGCTCCAGGGGGTATATAGGATAAAGGCTCTCTCTCCTCTTTCTCCTGCCTCTCTTCTGCCCCTGAGTGCCAGACACTCTTGGCTCCTCTCCCTCATCATGTAATCTTTCTCTACGGCGACCACCAAGCGGAATGGAGGTGAGCATGCTACCCTGATGTGAAATGTGTGTGACTCTTATTGTTTCTCTCTCATGATCTCTATATCCTTATTATAATAAATAATAATTATCACTGTACAACTGCCTATTGAACCCGTGATGTATGTATTAGACACTGACCTCTTCTGATAACTCACGAACATATTGCAAAAACTGGATCAAAATAGTTAGCAAAGTAAATCCAACAATGTATTAAAAGAATAGTTTATCTGGGCTGAGCCCCGGTGGCGTAAGTGGTTGAGTGCAAAGCTGCAGCCCGCGGGCTTGGCGGTTCAAATCCAGCGGCAGCTCTTAGGAACGGCACCGGGTAACGCCCACGACCACCAGAAGCAGTGATGCCCACAAAACAAAAGAATAGTTTATCATGACCAAGTAGAATTTACCTAGGGGTGCCAGGTTGATTTAATGGCTGAAAAATCATCAATGGAATCTGCCATATTAAACTGAAAAGGAAAGGAAAACAAAACAAAAAATGCAAACTTATGATCACCTCAACAGATGCTAAAAAAAGCATGTCACAAAATCTAATATTCATTCCTCATAAAGATCCTAGAAAATCGAGCACTCCCTTTACCTGGTGAATAACATCTATCTGACAGCACAATGGGTGGCTCTGAGTTGGAGCATGTAGAACAAAGGTCCCCAAATTTGAATGTTTATAGCAGTTTTATTTATAATAGCTAAAAGTAGTAAACAAAACCTAGATGAGTGGGTAAACAAACAGTGGTACATCCTTGTAATGACTAGTAATAGAAAGGAACAAACTTCTGATACAGTAAACAACATGGATGAATCTCAAAATCATTACACTATACATAAAAAAATAATTCCATGTATATGAAATTCTAGAAAATTCAAACAAATCTATAGTGACAGAAAACTTATCAATGATTACCTGGGTATGGGGAATGGGAGAGGGAAGATGGGATTACAAAACACACAACACAATGTTGGGGGACGATCGATGTACTGATGATCCCACAGATTCAGACGTGTGTTAAAGCCTCAGCTTCTGCGGTTAATAAGCTAACTGTACCACAAAAAAGCTGTGGTCTAATTTATTTGTTTAAAAAAACATTATCTAATTTATTTGTTTAAAAAACACTTTCTAGGGGGCCAAGCCCTGGTGGCATAGTGGTTGTGCATGGGACTGCAGCCCACTGGGAAGGAGGTTCAATTCCAGCAGTGGCTCCACAGGAGCAAAGCCTGGACCTCCTACTCCCAACACCAGTGGGCAGGGATGCCCCTCCCAAAACAAACAAACAAAAAAACCAAAAAAACACTTTCTAGCTGCTGTGAGAAAGAATTGAGATAGGGGACCAGACTGGAAGCCAAGAGTGAATTTTGGAAGCTGTTGCACATGTTTGGATGAGTGAGGCTAACAGCGAGGACCACGTTGATAGCATTGGAAAAAGCAGGGGAAGGTATATTTTGAGACTTATGTAATAAGGCATTCTAGAAATCTAGGATGGCAACCATATTTCCAGCTTGAAAATTGATTGGAGAAGCCTAGATGGGGAATAGACTTGTGTGTGGAGGTGAGTTTGGAACTCTGTGAGTAAGAGCTGGGTAGGAGATAAAAAGTTGGAGAGGTCAAGCAAATCAATGGCCGTTTTAAAGCCAAACGGTTATGTAGCCAGAAAGAAGAGGGAAATGAAAGAAGTCTGAGAACAGAGCGGGCCTGGGGAGCTGCAGGATCGCAAGGGTTGCAGAGGGAGAAGGAGTAGCTAGAGAGTCACCCAACAGACTAATGAAATCATGCAAGATGGCAGGATTGCCTGTGTCTGGAAAGAGGGATTGAGCAGCTATGAGCCAGTCTGGAGTCCCAGGCTCTGAGAGACAAGGACAAGACTGCTCCTGCCTTGAACCTATGGGTGGGAGGGTCCCTTGGGGAGAGGTGACGCTAAAGAGTCCCAGACCTCCTAACCTGGCCTGACTCAGCGTATGAGGCAGCTGCCAAAGTGATCTTTAAAATGCTCATACTCATAATTTGCCAGTGTAAAACCCTTCGACAGTGTCCCACAGCTTTGGACTAGTATCCTCACATGGTCTCAAAACCCAGGGATAGAGCTGATGCCAGCCAACTCCTCTACTCACCTCCCACTTGTCAACCCTGCAGATGCCCAGCTTCCCTTTTAAGTCACAGTGCCTCCATGCTGGGACCTCGACTTGTTCCTTCTGCCTGAATGCCTCTTCTTCCCTCGTGCTTTAGAGCTTCCCTACATTCCCTTCCGAGAATTTGACCTTGGTTCTCTGATCCATGTCATACAGTCATATGACTACTCTCTGTACTCATCTTCCACAGAACCATCAAAGTATGTGACTGTGAATATATTTGTAAGATTACTTTATTAGTGGTTATCTCTACCATTATTCTATAAGCACTCTAAGGATAGGATTTGCTATTAATCACTGGTCTATGTCATTCTTTGACATGCTTCCCATCAAGGTATATGCATAATTCTTACTACAACCACTTTGCACCTCCACTTTAAATAGGTGGCCTAATGACTCAATCTAACTACTATATTGTGGTGGAAGTGATGGTTTAATTTAAATTAATTTAAGTGATTTTAAAATGTTTTTATTGTGATAAAATATATATAATAAAATACTCACCACTCCAACCGCTTTTACGTGTGCTGCATGACTTCTGAGGCTAGATCATAAAAAGTAGTGCAACCAGCAAAATCTTCTCTCATCTTCTTAAAACCAGTCAATAGCTTAACTAGTAATGCATGGCTGCCTCCAGAAATCACTAATAAGAGGTTGACATGGAGCTGCAGGAAGGAGACAGAGCTCAGTTAGGGATGAAGAGGATATGCTTTATTGCAGGTAGAGAAGGACTTTTGGAAAGGGAAGGGACAGCAGAGAGAGAGACAGACAGATAGGAGCCTCTTGAGCTCCTGAGCAGTCTCGTGGCCCGAGAGTTAGGCCAGGGAAGCCGCACCTGGTATTGGGGCGGTGGAACATAAATAGGGCTTCAGCCAAGGACATATGTACCAATAAGGGAATGAGGCTTTCTGATGTTGCAGTTGCAGGGTCTGAGTCAGAATATGGTTTGTGAGAACATAGATTTGCTTCCTGGAACACTGAGAGGCTGTACAGAGAGATAAGTTCTGTAAAAGGGGCTGTGCCCTTTGGGGAGATCAGCTCTGTGAAATGCCAGAGGAAGGGTTTACAAAGTTCACCAGGTTGTTCATCTCTTTCTTGGTGAGGCTGACCCAAAAGGGGTACAAGGGGCTGCCTGGTCAAGGGGGCTGCCTGGTTCGACCCTGGCCCATACAACTAACTTCCTGGCTTGCTAATAGCAGATAAGGGAAAAGCATACATGCTCTTAAGTGAAAAATATTATTACTATAGTAATAAATCAGGTATAATACTGTGTTAAAGTACTCTGCACCACAGCCAGTAAAATTAAAAGACGTCAGTTTGGCACTACCTCCTCATGGTTTCAAAATTCTGTCATGTCCTGAATTATGTCTCTCATCAAGCCTCTAATAATGATTTGTGTACTATTACTTGGACTCCTTGTGTGTCTAAGTTTTTGCAGGAACAAACAAGAAACATCTCCAACTTGATCCTCAACCAGCTCTTGCTTCATCCCTATAGCCTGCTGCTGGTCGGTCCAGGCCCTTAACTTCCGTACTCTTAATCCTCCCTACTTCACCCCGCACCAGCAGGAAGGAGTTAATGATGATACAACGTCCATTTGCACTATTGTTAAGAGTTTGGGAAGTTTGGGCCAGGGTTGAATTAGGCAGCCCCCTTGACCGGGCAACCCCTTGGACTAGGAAGCCCCTGGACCAGGCAACCCCTTGTACCAGTCTCACAAGAAGATGAAAAGCCTGTGAACTTTGTAAATCCTTCCTCTGGCATTTTACAGAGCTTATCTCTCTGGGCCAGGTCTATACAGCCTCTTCCCTCAGTGTTCCAGAAATCGGTTCTGCGAAGGACAAAATATACTCACAAACCATATCCTGACTCAGACCCTGCAACTGCAACATTAGAAAACCTTATTCCGGGGCTGAGCCCCGGTGGCATAGTGGTTGTGCATGAGACTGTGGCCCACTGGGTTGGAGGTTCAAATCCAGCAGCAAGGCTGGGCCTCCTACTCCCACCACCAGAGGGCAGTGATGCCCCCCCCCCCAAAAAAAGCAAAACAAAAAAAAAAGAAAACCTTATTTCCCTTATCGGTCAGTAGTGAGACTAGCAATGGCAGACAGGGACCATCTAGTACTTCTGGTTTCAGGCTAGCTCCTGAGACATCCTTGGCTCAAGTTCTATCTATATATGTCCCAGTGCCTCACTGCCAAGTACAGCTTCCCTGGCCTAACTCTCCGGCCTCAGAATCGCCAAGGAGCTCAAAATGCTCCTGTCCATCCCTCTGCTGTCCCTTCCCTTCCCCAAAGTCCTTCCCTCCCTTCAATAAAGCGCATATAATAACCTTTCATTCCTAAATAAGCTCTAGCTCCTCTCTGCGACACCGTCTCAATCGCTCATGTCGGTGCGCAAATCCGGAAGGAGTAAGCGGTGTCTCGAAGCACCGAGTGGGCGAGTGTGGCGTCCCTTTCTCCGCCATCTCCCCTTTCCTCAAACGAGGCCCTCTCAGTTGATTGATCTTTGTCTGGAACAAAAGAGGGACAAAAATT